>OZ018388.1:38731054-38960507 GCA_963969525.1 Ontholestes murinus
ATATATATATATATATATATATATATATATATATATATATATATATATATATATATATATATATAATATATATATATATATATATATATATATTATCAAAAATGCCATTTATCTTTCGGTGTAGGCTATGAATTTTACATTACTTTGTTACAATGCTTTTATTTTATTTATTTGCAAACTCCTTCCACTCTCTTCTTTTCTTCGCCAGTTCCTTCGCTTGTTTAACTGTCTTTCCTCTATTGTTTATTATTTCTTCTATTTTGTGTCCCAGTTTTCTCTTGGTCTTCCTCTTCCTCTTTTGTTTCCTGTTCTTGCTTCCCAAATTTGTTTTGTTTGATTTGTGCTTTCCATCCTGATTAGGTGTCCCCACCAGCTGAGTTGTTTCCTTTCTATAAACTTATCTAATGATTCAATTTCCAGTTCTTCTCTTATGTCTTTATTTTTTATTCTGTCTCTTCTCGTTACTTGTTTTACTTTTCTCAAATATTTCATATCTATTGCCTGTAATCTACTTTTATCTCTCTTTGTTAGCTTCCACGTCTCACTTCCATATGTTAGAATAGGTCTGTAAATTGTTTTATATATACTCATTTTTGTCTTTCTACTTATCTCTTTTTTGTTATTAAGTATGTTATTCATTGCATTGTACATTTTTATTGTGTTATTTATTCTGTTGCTTAATTCGCCCTCCATTTTTCCATCTTCTGTGATTTCTACTCCTAGGTATTTAAATTGCTCCACTTGTTCTATCAAATATTGTTCTATCCTTATATTTATGTGTTCCTTCCGTTTTCCTACTATCATTACCTTTGTTTTGTTGTAGTTCATTTTCATGTCATATTTCTTTAGATGTTTATTTCATACGTTCAGGTGGTGCTGTAAATTTCTTTCATTTTCTGTTATCACTACTATATCGTCCGCGTATGCTCCTTCTGATATTTTGACCACTTCCATATTCTTGTATCCTACATTTGTTTTTATGATTTCTGCTTTCATACTCTTCATTATTTCATCCATATATATGTTAAATAGTGTTGGGCTTAGTCCTCCTCCTTGTCTTAGTCCATTTTTTGTCTTGAATGTTCTTGATATTTGCCCCTTGTATATTACCGCATTACTCTTGTTGTTGTATATTTTCTGTATTAATTTGACTGTCTTGTTTTCTATACCTCTTTTGTCAAGTATTCTCCACAGATTCTTTCTTGGTATCCTGTCAAATGCTTTTTCTAGGTCTATAAATCCTAGATATGTGTTTTTATTATTTTCGATTCTTTTTTCTGTGACTTGTTTTATAGTAAAGATGTTGTCTTGTATGGATCTTCCTTTTCTAAAACCGCATTGTGATTCTTCTAGTGTGTGCTCTATTTTAGCTCTTATCCTCTTGTTGATTGTTTTTTCTAATATTTTCATTCGTATGCTTATCAGTGTTATACCTCTATAGTTGGTGCATTTCGTCTTGTCGCCGTTCTTGTATATTGGCACAATTAGAGCTGTTTGCCAATCTTTTGGTATGTTGTTTGTCTCGTATATTTTGTTCATTAATATAACTAGTTTATCTTTACCAACATAATAAGGTATTAAATTCGAATGTCAGGATGTTAGACTTCATTATATCCTCAAACATTATATCACATGTTGAGAGATGTTTCTCTCCTCTTGTGCACGAGAATAATCATCATCCTACTCTAACATGTAACATACGTGATAACATTAACAATAAGTGTAAAAAGTTTACCACTAATTAATCGTATAATTTTCGTAAAGCTAATTTTATTGGTCTCTACCATGACATTTCTAAATTGGATTGGAACAGATTATATAAAACTTCCGATGTCAACGCCGCTTGTGATATACTTTATGAAAATTTATATAGAGTATTTAATCGCCACGTTCCGAAAACATCACGAAAGGCGACTCATATTTTTTTTTTCACCCTGGATAAATCATGAAATACGCTAGCAATTAAATTTAAAAAACAGATTTCGAAGGTTATTTTAAAAATATCGCTTAATTGAATATAAAAAGATATACGAAGAATTAAGGAAAATTTGCAAGCGTAACACAGCTGTGGCGTACTCGGAATTTATTCAGCAAACGAAGGATCGAATTAAGACTTCCCCAATATGTTATTCAACTATGTGCATGCGAAAAACAACTCGTCGCGAATTCCTGGTGAAATGACTTACGAAGAGACTATTCAAACGGATCCGCAAGAAATAGTGGATAGCTTTGCTGATTACTTTAGCAAGGCCTTTGTACCAAATAACTCCGACCATTCTTCGAATTTTAAGTCTTGCCCTGATTCTGGAAGCTTTTCGATGGATAGTGATGAAGTTAGACAAAAACTGTGTCGAACGAAAGCCAAATTTACTTCAGGTTTGGATATGGTTTCCGGAATTATAGTGCGTGACTGTGCTTCTGTGTTATGTGAGCCACTGACATTTATATACAACTTAATATTGCGCAAAGGTTCATTTCCTGACACATGGAAACAAGTTCGCGTTTGTCCCATAAAGAAAAGTTGGAGCTACCATAGTATTAAAAATTATCGCCCGATTTCTATTTTATGTTACTTTTTTAAAGTGTTTGAGTCCATATTATGCGATCATTTTTACTCCAGTCTATCTGCTGAATTTCCGAAGCAACAACATGGATTTTGCATGAAACGATCCACACCAACAAATTTATGTAACTTGACACAGCTGACGTGTGAAGCAATGGATTTGGGTAAACAAGTGGATGTCATATACACTGATCTAACAAAAGCGTTTGATAGGTTAGATCATGGTTTACTAATTAAACGCATATATCAATACGATATCAACCTTTGTATAGTTTCAACAATTGCCAGTTACTTAACTAACAGGCGATTTCTGGTTGAAATAAATGGCTACAAGTCCCGCTTTCGTACAGCAGACAGTGGGGTTCCTCAGGGATCCAACATAGGTCCCCTATTGTTTTTGTTGTATTTTAATGATGTTTGTAAGTACATGGCGTGTCCAGCCGATGACTTAAAAATCTATAAAGCAATCGACTCGCTTCACGATTGCATACAATTGCAATCTGATATTAACACGTTCAACGAATGGTGCTTTAATAACAAGTTATCCATAAATATCTCCAAATGTAATGTTATGACTTTTTCCCGTAAAGTTAATTTACACAAATTTTACTACACTATTGGTAATACTATTATTAATCGTTGCGTAGAGTTAAAGGATCTTGGTATCACCTTCGACTCTTCGTTGCGTTTTGACTTACATATTAATAATGTGGTTAAAAGTTGTTATAGAATGTGGGGATTTATCATACGCAATTGTAACGTGTTCAGGAATATTGATGTAATGAAAACGTTATTCTCTTCGTATATTTTATCTAAACTCACCTATTGTTCTGTTGTCTGGTCAACGTTGAACTTAAAATATATAAATTTGCTTGAACGTGTTCAGAAACGGTTCTTAAGGTATCTTTACTTTATTGAAAATGGCACATACGATTTCCAAATTTCATATGTTGATCTGTTGCGAGAATTTGACTATATTTAAGTTTACAACAGTCGTTTATACATGTCACTATGTTATTTATACAATTTAATCCATTATAAAATAGATAACCCTTAATTTAGGTTTCATGTACATAGGATAAATTATTACATAGTTCGCGCATTTGAAAGTGGATCTGAAAATTTTATTTATACCGATTTTAGCAAAGCATTCGATTTTGTAAGCCATAGGATACTGATACAGAAACTGAGTGCCTATAGCATTAATCTGATAGAGTTCAATCTATTAAAATAAATGGTTATGTCTCAAGCTGATTTCATGTAATTTCTGTGGTTCCTCAGGGGTCTCACTTGGGACCTCTGTTGTTTTCTATATCTATCAACGATATATCAGCCGAAGTTATCTGACCACATTTGTAATCACAGTTGATTTAAAAATATTCTGATAAGTTAAAGGCGTATCTGATTATATTGCCATTTAAAGTAATTTAACCTCAATTAATGAATGGTGTTTATCCAATGATGGAACTGAACATAAAATAGTGCAAATTCATGTCATTTTTACGATGTCAAGACCCTATTAATTATATTGTTAATGTAAGAAGCTTCTACTTCGTTATACATGTTTGAATAATTAATAAAACACTTCAACTTTGTTTGTATAACACTCTATATTTTATTTCGTTGACTAGTTTCGGCAACTCAACTTGCCATTATCGAAACATAAGTAAATTAAATCTACGATTTGCACAGGTATTTATACATAAAAATTATTTACAGACAGCGTCAAAAATAGGAGAATACATTAGGTCAACCTGGTTGTTAATTAGTGGAATTCCCGGATTAGCGCGGGCTTTGTGGATTTCTAGGGACTCTAAAAGATTCATTTTTCGTCCCTTTTCGGCGTAATGAATAATCGTTAGTACATCCTCTCCAAAAGAATGGTATTGTTCAATAATGTGTTTAGCAAAAGTGGATTTATCAACTTGATTTAATCTAATAGAGCGCAAATGTTCTTTAAATCTTACATTGAAATTTCGACCAAATTGACCTATGTAAATTCCTTAACAATTTGAACATGTTAATTTATAAATTCCAGATTTTTCTAGTTTATTTTGTTTTGTTTTTGGATTAAAAATAAAATTACTAATTTTACAATATGGTTTAAATGCAATATTTAAATTAGTTGAAGAATCATTTGACAGAAACAACATTAACGTCTCCACTAAAACAGAATTTTTAAATTTATTGGAAATTGTTTTAAACAATAATTACTATACATTCAATACTAAATTTTATAAGCAAACCGAAGGTCTAGCAATGGGCTCACCACTAAGCCCATTGTTAGCCGAAATATTTATGTCAAATTTAACGTTAAAAATATTAAATTCTCCGCTTGGGAAAAGACATATTAAAATGTGGCATCGGTATGTTGACGATATTTTAGCCTGTTTTACAGGAACCGAAAGACAGTTGTCCCATTTCCTACAATTTATTAACAATTTGCACCCAAAAATTAAATTCACAATTGAATCAGAACAAAATAATCATATTAACTTTTTAGATCTTTCTATTTCAAGAATAGATAACATTTTCAGACATCCTCACAAACACAAAATGGCAGCAATTAACTCAATGATCCACCGAGCACTAAATATACCCCTATCAGTTGTTTCCTTCAAAAAAGAAATCAATATTATAAAGAATATCGCTTTTAGCAATGGTTATAATGTCAAATTAATAGATAAAATTTTAAATAAACAAAAGATGCGTAAAATCAATAATATATTATTTGCAGGTAACTCAGTGTTAGAACCTAAAATGTTTAAATCATTAACTTATTTTGGCAATTGTAGTGTTCAAATCATAAATGTACTTAAAAAACATAATTTAAATATTGCATTTTAACCATATTGTAAAATTAGTAATTTTATTTTTAATCCAAAAACAAAACAAAATAAACTAGAAAAATCTGGAATTTATAAATTAACATGTTCAAATTGTCAAGGAATTTACATAGGTCAATCTGGTCGAAATTTCAATGTAAGATTTAAAGAACATTTGCGCTCTATTAGATTAAATCAAGTTGATAAATCCACTTTTGCTAAACACATTATTGAACAAAACCATTCTTTTGGCGAGGATGTACTAACGATTATTCATTACGCCGAAAAGGGACGAAAAATGAATATTTTAGAATCCCTAGAAATCCACAAAGCCCGCGCTAATCTGGGAATTCCACTAATTACCGACCAGGTTGACCTTATGTATTCTCCTATTTTTGACGCTGTCTGTAAATAATTTTTATGTATAAATACCTGTGCAAATCGTAGATTTAATTTACTTATGTTTCGATAATGGCAAGTTGAGTTGCCGAAACTAGTCAACGAAATAAAATATAGAGTGTTATACAAACAAAGTTGAAGTGTTTTATTAACCTATTAATTTAATTTATACTCTAAATAGTATCCTAATATGAAAAGTACATTTTGTATGAGACTTTGTGTTATTAGATTCTAAGCTATCATATAATCTACATATCGATCACATAATTAACAAGGCTAATTAAATACTTGTGTTCATAAAGCGATCCACAACCGAGTTTAGGAATAGTGCTGCCTTATATGATCATCATTGTATAGGGCTCATGCAGTTAGATTAGAGTATGCTAGATAAATTTTGTTTAAGTTGCTGAACGTTATAATCAATTCAGAACACCTACTAAACCTTGTTAACGATAATTAGAAAAACACGAAAATATTTCGTAAATCTACAATAAATTAATCTTATTAAGACTACAAAACAAATCACTTTTTAAAACAACTACTTCTCTGGCTAATACCTCGACAGACATTGAATGATACAAAAGTAATTTGCGTGTTACAAATAGCAAGGCTATCAAAACAACACAAAACTTGTTAACATTAATGTATCGATCATTACGATTGTCAAACTTTTTTACATGAATACATAATCATTTTTGGCCCACTGATATACCTGCTGTATACCATAATAAAAAATCATATTATCTGCAGCAATTTGATAAACTCCGACGATGATACGTCATTATGTCGTCTACGGACTAGACAGCACTAGGATATATAATTTAGGAAATAATGCATGAAATGAAATGTTGGTGTGATAAGAACAGTCGTATTTTAAACCAATATAATACTGAATGTACATATTTTGTATATACATATTTATATAGCGAAATATGTAACATACGGTGCCATTTTAAAGAAAACTAATTTTTTAAGTTTACATTTGACTCCCAAGAAAGTTTATTAATTCAAGAAGTCAACTGTAAAAAAAGTATTTAAAAGTCATGCATGTATTTAATACATCATATAGAAACTAAAATGTATTATTGTAGTAAATGTATCTAAAGTGCATTTATTCAATTTAGTATCTTTATTTCTGCATACCTATATAAATTACATGATATCTTAAGATAAATTTAATTAATAAATAAGTTGTGATCTTAGTCGACCAGCTCTGTATTATAACTGGTTGCGTAGGAGAGTATTACATAAAATATGTGGCACCATCTGTTATATACTAATTTCAGTTGGGAGTGCAAAATTGGATTTTTTGCAGGAGAAACACAAACTCCCGCCCACCCTCGGAATACTTTTCGTGCCCGCGGCAATATTTCAGGCCATCTCCACAAAGACGCCCGCAAAGAAATATCAAGATTATCTTATCTGTTTACATTAATTCACAAAAGAGGTGCCACTTGCCTGTACAAAACTCCGAGGTATTAGTCATTTAAATTGAATCCCTGAGAAAAATGTCACGTGAGTGTGTCGTTCCGTTTTGCGCACAACACATACCTCATCGTATATTTCGAGGAAAATCTGCTCGCATGATTTCGCTCTCAAAAAGGGATACAAATTATCCCGCTGCTCCTGGTTTTGATCTTGATGGATTCATGCCGCTAAATATACTATATTTTCGTTTAAAATCATATATATGAACTGTGGTACTTTCACGTACGACATATATGAAGTGCGAAGCAGGTATATAAAGGAGCTCTTATTATATAACTTAAACGATGCACACTTTATACATACGAAGTTATCTGTTTTTAAATTATTCATTGGAAACTTAAGAAAAGTAACTAAACTAAGAGTTAATATATTTGTAGAGCCCTATATATCTATTAATATATAAGTATGAGTTTTTATCTTTGAATTTCGATTTTGAGTTATTTCTTAATATTTTAATTAATACATTCAAAAAATTAAAATTAAAGTATTTTTATGCTACTATTTACTTTATAATATAAAAGAAGTTTAAGATATATTATCAATTGACATAACTATAATTTCGAACATTGCAGGTCGTTATCAAGGGTTGGATGATGAAACATATAAAATATTAAATTTAAAAATACGAAAACATTTCGTGAATCTACAACAATGAGTCTTACTTAGACTACAAAACAAATTAATTTAAAACAACTACTTCTCTAGCTAATACTTCGACAGACATTGAATAATACAAATTAATTTGCGTGTTACAAATAGTACAACTATTAAAGCAACACTAATTTGAATCAAATTATTTCTGTTGAATAAACTAATAAATGATAAGATGTCTATTAGGTTTACGTTTGTTGTATTGGTTGTTATGTGGTTGGACATTAAAAAGTTAGTGATTAGAATTAAGAAGTGTATATTAATTATTGTATGGATTACTAAGAAATTTATAGAGTGGTGTAAACTGGCTATAGATTTTATCATTGAGGCTATGTAGATCAGTAGTTTAGAACTTTTATTTTGGTAATGCAACAATTTAATATTTTCTGGAAAAAGGCATTGGTGATTATCTGTAAATAGATGTCGGCCGAGGTTAAATCTTAATTTAATTGCTCTACCTTTTTCCCCTCTGTAGGTGTTGCAAATTATTGAATAAACCCCATTTTTATCAGTTATGTCCATTTTGTCTTTAAAGTTGAAAAGCATGTTTTTTTAGAGTATTTTTAGTTTGGAAAGCAGAGTAAATATTGTAAGGTTTTAGTAAACGGGATATTTTATTAGAAAGGTTGTTATGTTTTGTGAATTATAATTATACATCGCACTAAATAAGTACAACATAAAAGAAACCTAATTTACACACTCACAAATAAATAAACTTTCAGACTACTCTTCACCTTTCTTACAAATGCAATAATAAAATTAGGGAATTAGCAGTTGAAAATAACGCACTGAAGAAAACTATTAAATTATTAGAAAAAAAATTAAAGGAAAAATAACATAATTATTTATGGTTTGCAAGAAGATCATAAAAGAGACAATTTAATAGAATTATTGACACACTCGCGACCCAACTGCCTAGCTGTACACACGTTCTCCTCGATAACCCATTGAAGGGATCCCAAATACTCAAATTCACTGCGCCAATAAAAAATCATCCGACATTGACGACGAACATGTAAAGAAATCACGCATATACAAACCATTCACCCTCCAATGATCATATTCTACACACGTATATAGCAGAAATTAACAACACTAATAATACAGACAGACAGGCACTCCTTAAAAAACTCCACGGTTGTTTTATGATCTCATACAAAGTAGATGCATCTTTCTCAAGTAATCGTATGTTTGTTGCCATATTTGATCTAACTGCACCCAACATTATTCCCACTGCCTCCATCGAAGGCGTTCGCACGGCCCATTCAGTTATTAATGTTCAGTAATCTAAACCTAATTTATTCCAATATAAACTCGCTAACTAACAAATCCCACATCCTTTATAACTACCTTTCCAAAAATCCCACACATGTTTGTATGCTTGTTCAAACCAAATCCCAACGTCCCTTATATCAAAACTGGCCATTTTTGCAAATTCCAGCTAGCATTCACAAGTATAACATCAATAGCGGCAGCTCACCCTTCCATTAAAATTGGCAAATCTAATCTCCCTAAAATCAACACTTCACTTTATCATTTCCCTCTTTCCAAATCAATTTGTTCCTAGTTTATATAGATCCTCATTCTCCAATTGATGATTCCACATTTATTAAAGGATCCCTTTTTGGTAACGCCATCATTTTAGGTGATTTTAATTTATACAAATCCAAATTCCGTCATTTGTTTCATTCATCTCCAACTCAAGCTTCATACGTATTCCTACTCCTCCGTCCTTTATTATGAATGATTCACAAGCCACCATCCCCGATGTATTACTTTATAAACAAAATATGAAACCTCTTATTTACTCCGTCAATCTAGTCGCTGATTTGTGTTCTGATTACCTTGCCATCCGTTTTCAAATTAAAATCCCACTAGTTCCTCTTCAACAAATTCCCACTTTCACTTATAATTTTAATAAATGCACAGACAGAGTTCAATCAGAAATTTCAGAACACATTACCGCTAATCCTTCCATTAATCCTAATTCTATCACCTCTCTTCTTCCATTATACGAAACACACCTCAAATAGCAAAACAATTAGACAAAAATTTAACAAGCTTAACAAAGACATTAAAACACTTATAAATGAATTCAAGACGGACGTTTGGATAAAAGCTTGTGGCAGAATGAACGAAAGGGAAAACATTCTGGTGGGAGATCAAAAACTCAGTAAGTACAAAAAAACCAGACACTTTTTTTTTACACACGATGAGTACTTTAGTATTTTAAAGGGGAAAATACAGCGACTGGACATGACTACATACACAGACTCATCCTAAAATCCTTTCCATTCCACATCCACAATAACATCCTTAACAACATCAATTTTCTATATAAGAAACAATACTTCCCGAACGTTTGGAAAATAGGAATTGTAATTTGTATCCCCAAACGCGATCAACCATCTACCTTATTATCCAGAGACCGCCCTCTTACCCTTCTACCTGTTATTGGAAAGATCTATGAGTCTCTTCTCAAAAACAAAATTCTCTCTCTAATTTCCAATCATATGCCCAAATACTAATTTGGTTTTCTTCCCCACAGATTACCTTCCCTTCCACTCACTATCCTAGTATCAAATTTTCAAACATCCCACCTTAAAGGCAAAGCCTCAGCAGCTCTATTTTTTGATGTCGAGAAAGCTTTTGACTCTGTCTGGCATCAAGGCTTACTATATAAGTGCCACTTTCTATCATATCATTTTCATCATTCATCATTAAACAATTCCTCTGTAATAGATCTCCAAAAGTCAAAATCCATAATTCATTCTCCTCTCAATTTACTCCCGAACAAGAATTCCCTCAAGGCTCTCGTCTCTCACCTCTGTTATATAACATTTTTTGTGCTGATATCTACAACCCTGATCCTCTCTACTTCTCCATAAATCCTTTCAACTTCCACATATTATCCCTATACTGTCTTTCTAGAAACCCAAACATAATCCCTAAATTTAAAAACCTACATTCTACAATGTTTGATTTCATTTCATCATTTCATGCATATACTAATTCATTATTCATCATTTTAATGTAAATATGTACAAAATTTGTCAATAAATATATGTTACTACTACTACAATTATTGAATAATAAATTAAACGTAAAACTTCAACAAACACATTAAAAACTGCTATAGAATAGGTAAATAAATCAAAAGTAAATTAATTAATAAATCAAAAGTAAATTACGTACGTCCATTGAAAGTAGAATTATTACACTTTGACTAAGAAATTAGAGATATTTAAGAACTCACACAACCTTCGTGAATTTATAATATTTATAAATAATTAACGGTCGCCGATTTAAAAATACCGAAGAATTATTTAAAAAGAGCTACATCGTTGGGATTGAATGCAAAATTTAAAAACTCAGCTCTAATAATCAACGATGAAATCCTTACCATACAAAAATTACTAAATGATGATATGTTCAAGTTACTAGTAGTTGAAAACGGGAATACTTGCTCTTCCCTATCAACTCCATAGTATCCAGGATCCCGCATCAGGTATTCACCTTCCTACTTCTGCAATTAGTCCACATTCAACACTTAAGTTATCCAATACAGGCCGAGCAAGTCGTCCACGATTGAACCAAAATAATTGGTATAAGGAAGTACTACCCTAGCGGGAAACAAAATAGAAGTAACCGTACTAACCTGATTTGTAACAACTGTAACTTGAAGGATTGCAGCTAGTGATTTAGTTATTAATCAAGTCTTCTTTGTTATAGTTACATTTTTTGTATATCTGTAACCAACTCTATTATATTTAACCATATGTAAATCTACCATGATTTTATGATTCTATGATGTGGGTGACTCTGTATATGTGTATGTATGTATAAGTGTGAGTTTATATATGTGATTTGTAAGTTGTAACTTAATATTAATAATTTTAGTTTTAAGTTTCCATTATGAATATGTAACAAATTTTAATTATCAATTTGAATGTTCGATCTATAACAAATAAATGTAGTGATATTAAACACCTATTAACTCAGAATAAATATGACATATTCACTATGTTGGCAACATGGCTCACTCCTTATTAGAATATTTTCTAACCGAGTATTTAGGCATCGTAGGATATAAGCTAAGCTTGAATTATATTTCAGAAACAACATAACTTATAAAATTATAAAAACTCCTGAAACTATTAAACAATTGTGGATACGTGTGTCTATCTCTAACAAAACGTATTGTATAGGTGTAATATATAAACCTCCTAATATAGATCCTAGTAATTTTCTTCTGGAATTATATTCAGTAATTGCAAACGAACTAATACCTAATGATACCTTAATTTGCCTTAATATAGATGTTCTATGTCCCGAGAATATAAGTTTATGGATAGCATTGATTTAACTCAACTGATCGACTCATCCACAAGAATTTCATCTACTACCCAAAAACTAATTGATCTGATACTCATCTTTAAAACCGAGGAAATATCGGATACAGGTGTCATAGCTGCAAATAATATTTCAGATCACGATTTGGTATACTTAAAATTAAAAACTAATATTAAGGTCACACCTAAGATTATATGGTACAGAGATTTTATATACTTAAGTTATTATCAAATGCACCCGGCATTAACATCTTTGCCACTTTTGATATTATATTCTTAGAAGATATAGATGAAAAAGTGAATTACCTCAGCGATGTATTACTAAATTTATTTCATATTTTTCTGTCATTGAAAAAGAGCAATATAAAACGGCCATCTACAACTTGGCTCACTGTAAATCTATAATTTATTATGAAAATTAGGGATGATAAATATAAAAAATTTAAAAAAACAAAACCACTATTCTATGGGAATAGTATAAATCGTGGAGAAATTTTACAAACTTAGCAATTAAAAACGAAAAACGCGCTTATCTGAATTATAAATTCCCTAATGCTACACCAAGTGAAACATGGAAAGAACTCAGAAATATGAATGTTATAAACAAATCATAAATTGAAATTCCAAATGGAATCTCTGGATCAAATGATATGAATAACTTTATCAACTCCATTCCAAAGACAATTAATATTAAGAAGAACGATATTTTACAATTATATCGTAGTAGTTCCAACTAACACAAAAAAGTTTACCTTTGCTAAAATCGAAGGTGATAAATATAGTTAAAAATATTAAATCTAACGCCATAGGAAGTGATGGTTTAAATAAAAAATTTATTAGAATATGAATTTGATGTCATAGATCATGAGATACTTTTGTCGATAATGTATTATCGTTAAAGACGCCCCTATGTAAAATTTTGTATGGAAACCATTAACTTACATTAATTTGTACATTCTGTCAATATACGTTCTATTGTGTCCAAGTTCGTATTATTCACTTCTTAAAAAACTATTGACGTAACGTTATTATCGTTTAAACCAGATGCTATTAAAGCCGTCACGATTTTCACCTGTTTACTTTTGAAGTAAAATAGCTCACGACTATACATAGTGAGGTTGGTAAAAATATAACTTATTCAGAGATTCCTATTATGGCTACTGTACATTTACTGTTAATTTATTTTGGGGTTCAATCAAGAATATTTTTGAAATATAAATTGGCATTTTACAAACAAGTTTACATAATTCAAAACACTTCTAATTAACAAAAATAAATTTGAAAAAAAGTTGTAATAAATAAGAGTCTTTATAAATATTAATAAAAGGATATATGCCAATATTTATTTTTATATCAAATACCTAAAATTAATACATGGAATATTCCAAGAGCTTCTAAATAATTATATTCTGTTTGACTTTTTATAACTTACGCAAACTTGATAGATATATAATTAGATCTTTTTTGTATATGATGTCAATGCATGGTTTATTATTATTTATTATTATATAATACACACATACAAAAATACTCATTCCAGACATTTGAACACAATAACTATGTACTTCAGTATTTGAAGTATGGTTCACAGAACTAGGGTTAGAAATGTGTTCATAATTCGCATTGGAAACTACAACAAGGTTTGTATATATGCAGTCGTGTACTAGCAAAGCGAACACTTTGTTGCTCATATTATATGTAACACGCCCCAAGCAAGACCCATCACGTGTCGCTCTCAACCCGTGTTTCTAATCAAATCTTGTTTGTACAGCAACCCCCTCTTAAACATCTAAACTACTAACTGACTTTTATCCGCAATTACAAATATGTGATTGAAATACAAAATTAACTGTCACAACTCTGTTCGCGGTTCCAGACCGCAGAAATTAATTAATACAGCCGCCTTAATTTATTTGCAAAACAATAACAAGCCAAACTGGCGTGCAAATTGCAATTTCGTCCCTCCGAGTCGTCAGCTGTTTTTATCCTAATCGCTAGTGGGAGATTATTGGAACGATAAATTACAATAAAAATTAATCTATACAAACTTAATTAAACGGACTGCTGAATCGTTTTCGATATTGCTTTAGAAATTTATCGTACTTGTGTGGATGTGGATGTTTCGTGTGGACTGTTGCCTAATTCGAGATCCGGCAAAAAACATTAACTTCAATTGCGGCGCAGATTATCCCTGCGGATATTTCTTCGTTTCGGTTTTTTGCTTTGAGAAAGTGTGGATGTAATAGAAAAATGTTGACCCATCTACAGGAAAAAAAAACTGCCATTAATCAATAACTGCGTATAGTAATATGAAATTAATTACGTGATTATCTAAACGAGTAGTCCACATTAACTTTTTTTTAAATCGTATGAAATAAACTGTATAATTGAACTAAACGAATAACGGATATATTTCTTTTTACCGAAAGATTTCTCTGGAAAATGATATATTTTTTCATCATAGTAAATTATAATAGTAGTTTACTATTTATCATATAACTTAAAATCAAAATTAAAATTTTAATGCACTCCAAGGCCACAAAATTCTTCATTTCATTAATAATGTTTTTATATAAATTTTGACTTAAATCTCTCAAATTTGGTTACATCATTGCGAATAATTTATTTATAATTTGTTATACATATTTCCCAATAAAAAAATTATCTCCGGTGAGGATTCCAACCGACAACTTGTAATACTTGACTCTACTCACTTGACACCCCCGTTTTTCATTGTCGACAATTAACGCAAAAAATGAGTAAACTTGTAATCCTGTTTAGTTAAATAAAACACGCACATACTATATGCCCATGAAAATATAGTATTGAAATTTTCATACAAAAATGATTTTAAAATAATTCCCTTTCAAAATTAAAATTTTGTTTTTGATTTCAATTCCTGTTTTGATGTTTAATTGGGAGTAGATATTATCTTACAAGTTAAATCTAGCATAGATTTTTTAATTGGTAGAAACCTGGCATTTTTAACATACAAACTAAATTAAGCTTCTGTTCATGAATAAACCATAGAGAAACCACACATATGAAACATATTTATAACTGATTATATTGAGTTGAGTCTTAATTCATTTCGGTTTTTGTTATAATAATCAAAGGTGATTTTTTATAAATAGAAATAAGGTTATTTAATTTTCATTTTCCAATTAACATTTTCCATCTTTGGGTAACATCGTGATACCACGCTCAGAGAACCTTTGTCCTTACTCAGCAAAAATATGAAGCAAGTGTTGTTTAATACCATTGTACTAGTCTGACATCGCAAGGTCTGGTGAGTATGGTGGATGCTTCATCAAATCCCATCCAAGCTCCAGCAACTTCTGGTTGGCCATTAAATTTGTATGTGGTCTCACGTTGTAATGGTGGAACGCAACACCCTTACGATTTGTCAATTCTGGCCGCTTTTTATTACGCCTTTGCAAGCCCACTGAATTGAGAGCATAACCTTTTGGTCGATCCCGTTGATACAGTGGTTAGCGCGTTGACTCTAATCGGAGGGGCCCTCGGTTCGAATTCGAGCTTGGGCATGGATGTTGTGAGCGTTCGTGCATTTCCAAATATAATTTAAACAATTGATACAAACAATCGGTCGTGGCTGAACAACATGGTAGCTTAAGAAAATTTTCCTATATCATTTACCACCCCAACCCGCAATTCCATCCAACATCCTGCCTGTAAAATCTTGGTAGCCAAATGGCTAATTTAGAGAATAAGATTGCAACTTTACTATCTTTTTAACACTGAATAATAGTGGTAAAAACATAGTAAGTGCTTTAGTTTAGTATTTAGAAATATCTAATATAGCAAGAAACTTTTCCTTATTATTCCAAATGAATAACTTAGATCCTGTACAAAACAACAGTCGCTCAACAGTTAATGGCACAGCTCCCTGAAGAAAGAATCACTCTATCTTTACCCACACTGGGGTAAACTATGCAGGCCAAATAGATGTAGGAAAAACGAAAGGGAGGGAACATAAAACATACAAAGGCTACATCGTAGTAGGTTGGCAAGTGATATGTCAACCGCAATATTCTTGGCAGCATTCCGCAGGTTTATGAATCGCAGGAGGAGGCCACATCAAATGTTCAACTAAAATGGCAAAAACTTTGTTGGGGCAGCAAAGTAACTTCGCTAAAATGTTAAAGAAATGGAGGAATCAAGCGCAGTAAAAAAATGAATAATACTCGGAAATACTACACTAACGTTTGAAGAAATGAACTAAATAGAAGTGTCCTCTTTGTGGAATGAGCAACGACTTGGAAGAACTACTCGCATTGTGTCCACGACATTTCCTCATTGGCCAAGCTTATATTGAGCCAATAAACGTTATCTACACACCAATTAATAGTAACCTACATCTTGCCAAGAGATTAAAAAAATGAAGCATGACTTTTGGCGAGTATGGTCTTTAGAATATCTTATACGACTACAAAATATGTTTAAATTGAAAAAGGAAGAGAATAATCTAGCAGTTGATCAAGTGGCCATAATAAAGGAAGGTAAAATAATCCAGGAAGCTGGAAGTTAGCCCGGATTAAAAAGATTCGTCCAGTAAAAGACGGAAAGCTGAGGGTTGCAACTGTCAAAAGTGCGCAGGAGTCGAAATATAACAGATCCATCACCAATTTACTTCCGTTACCACATCAAAAAGATAATAACGTGGAACAAAAACTGACAACATATTACCTCGCGATCACGAAAAATAAGAAACGACATGTGCAGCCATTAGCGGGTTCTCGCTGGGGTATTACTGTTACTACTAGGACTTGTCGCTATCGTAAGAACACGTTAGAATTGAAACAAGTTCCAAACGGAATATTAGTGGAAAATTAGAATACGCCTACTTGAAGCAAGGAAGCTTTAGAATGCAAGTAGTATACGACAAAACATCAACCCGAGAGCAGTTCAGAACCATGAAGACCTTAAGCGCACATTTCAAAGTAGCCTGCGAAGCTGCATCTAACTACAATCATACAGTAGAATGTAACTACATGCAGAATCAACTATACAAGAACATACAGAGTTTAAAATATCTACAGAATTATTTAGAAGAAACCGAAATCTTATCAACACAGAAAATGCATTAGCGAGTCATACTAGAAACAGCATTAACAGCAAGTTTTGGAGCGAATAAAAAGGTATACCACGAGATAGACAACTTGGATAAAAACACTAATCAAAAATAAATAACCACGTTGAAACAGCCATGTTAATTACACAGCATGCTATCAGTAATATAGAACAACTCACAACCCACCTTCAATGATTTCAGAACCAAGTCGGTATGGCACTAGAATTAGTAGGAAATAGAACAAAAACAAACATGCCTCAGCTTTCTGTAGACCTCTACAAAAGCCTGCAGTATATAGAGGCAGATAGTTCAGCCTTCCTTGAGGTGGTCTCACTCTTGCAAGTTGCTCACGTAATTAATAAGAGAAATGCATTCCTAGTGTAACTTGTTATCAGAAACACCACAATAAAGAAAGCATTGGTCATTAAGAACAGAACACATATCGCCACAGTACGATCAACATAACGGTATACGAATTGATGGAATTAACTAGTACGGCTTTTAATGTTAACAAGGAGGACATCACCAGTGGAATTATAGATGTGAATTACAACCTACAACAATATTTCTGGCTCTTCATAGAGGAAGTACACATATGTCAGCTCATTAAGAAAAACACATTCATTTGCAGCCTACCATAAATATAAAAATTAAATGTCTGAAGAAATTGTGCAATCGAAAATAAATGAGATTCAACTTTGACTCGAGTTACTTGTTTCTCACTGAATATGTGCTGCTTACATTTTGGTAGTGATGATCGTGCTAACGATATGATATTGGGTCCACGTGCATTTAGGTGTGATAATAACCCTTGCAGATCTTGCAAAGATACAGTGATATGTATCATTCGAACTAGGATCTGACAGACAGTTTTATTTTTGTAAGTTACGTGAATAATTACTCAGTATTAAAATATTGATAATGATAACTTTGTGTCCGAAATATATATCTGTAAATTTAAATAAAATTGTTAAGAAAGGTTTTTACTGCTTTATTAATTAATCTGACAGACAATTTTTGCATATTGACTGTTCGTTTAAGATTGTTTTTTTATGTCAAGTTTTGGAGGGGCAGCGAAAAATTATGTTGGTGATTTACATACGTGGTTTTGGGCAATTCTACATGCGAGATGGACGGTTTTATTCCATTGAAGGAAACCTCTTTTCTAGAAATACGAGGAATTTCTTCAACTTTGGTACTTTTTGTAGTGTTTCAAAGGATTGGTCAAAAATGTTGTTTGTCATTTACGCACTATTATGTGGTGACTCTAAGCAGTCACATGTATATTTCAGGATTCATTTTCTTTATAAATAATGTCAAGTTGTGGTTTGTTGGCTTTTTGGTCCAGAACGTAATTCAACAGCTTGTTAAATATATTCATTACCATAGTTAAACCTGCAATTCCTGGTTCTTGTATAGTGGCGTCACTCATTGACGAGGCTGTTGGACGTCCCTCAGTATCAATATTCGCATTGGCCAATATTTCTTCATATTCTTGCATATTTGGTCGCAGATATCACGATGATATGGATTTAGATTTCTAGTAGTGGTTGTTTTCGTTAATTCTTTATGAACTGTTTGTTACCTCAGTATCTCTTTTTGTTTCTAAAACTGGTATAACTATGCATAAATTCCATTGTTTATTTCAGATCTCCGATTTTGAATAAAATGTAATTTAAATGTAAATTGGAAAGTGATGCGATTCTAGAGTATAACCTAAAGTATTCCAAGTACTAACAACATCTATATCTGGAATGTAAATCCTTATTTCTATGACTGGTGGAGATGTGTTTGGACCTTTAAACAAAGTAGCCGAAAAGTCGTTAATACAGCATAAGTTACATTTTTCTATTGTTTCTAACAAATTTACACATTTAATTATGGTTCTTGAGTCATCCCAAGCACTGTGATTAGGGTTAAAAGCACCAGCAATAAAAACAAGCCCTCAATACTTATTAAATATGCTACATAATTTTGTCATGGTATGACATAAATAATTTTCAATGTTCGCAAGAAATTCTCCAACATGTCACAGTATCAAATGGAATTCACTGTAACAGCACCCCATCTTCTTCAAAGGAGTACAGACCAATGATGCCTGTGGAAGACATAGCGCACCAAATGGATACTTTTGGAAAATGTGGGAGAGATATTTCTACCGCACCTTGTATATACACTACAATATTTTTAGACCAATTTAAACTTTTTATTATTTTTTAGTGTAATTGAGATACCAGTTGAGTTAATTCCTGGAGTCTTGCCTAACATTTTTTTAATACATGCTCCCGTTTCCCTCTTCGGTTTATCATTTCTAAATATATTAAAACAAACTTATCAAACTTAAACCTAATCTAATGTTTTGAATAAATGTTGTTATTCATGAAGTAAAGTATAACTCTGATTTTATCCCAAACAAATTAAGATAGTATTAGACGAATTTAGTTTGAACGATACATTTGAAATAAATTTAAATACTAATTTATTATTAATATTACATTACCCAACTTTACTATTTCATTATATAACATCTAGAAGCTATAATATAATATTTCTCATTGATAGTCGCTCAAAAAAAGTATTAAAAATGTTATATTAAAAATCGATTTATATGTAGGAAGGCTTTTCAACGATTGTTAATATGTAATAAAAATAAATAAAAATACAAGCTGTCATTCCACAAGAGAGTTAAACAAGTGTATGTAACATGATAAATTTAAACTCCTATGTGGCAAATGGAATATTATGGTTTAACATCAATCTTGGCATAAATATTATATTTTGCATGTAGTATTAACTACATAAAGGTTATTTTTATTTATAAGTAAACAGCTGTTTACTGTAGTATTTAATATATTATTCTTGCAATGTATATGTTAAGTTATAATATATTATATATTAAAATAAATTAGTTCTTCTTACAAACGCTTGTATCTAGCTGAAAAACTAAATTAGCTGTGTCTATAATAATAATTCCTAAAGTTTTAGATCAATTTCTCTCCATTTCAACTATTAACCATGATTTCTTTTAGCAGCTATCCATCGTATTATGTCAACTAGTCTTCTCGACATCAAAAGGCGGCAGTAAGAAACACTCCAACACAATATGAACAACTTTCTTGTACAAAAATCAGAGAAGGAATCTCATATGGTAAGTACAGACTTGGCTCAGAAGCAAATCAATTAAAGACCCAATAAAATTAAGTAAACTAAAAATCGTTCTCCTGTTGAATTTACAATCTTATATATATGAAAAATTTCTAAATAATAGCTTATTAAGATGTGCATGAAGAATTAAATTTTTATACCACAAAACGATGACTGCACCTTAGGTAATAATGTTGTAGATTTTGGCCATGAAAGATATTAGAGTTAATAAAATATTAACCTAAAACAACAGCAGTTCAAAAAGCGTAATGCAATGTGTAAATAATATAATACTAACTACATTAATATATGAAAAGTAATTATCACTAATAGAAATTGGAGATTACGTTATATAAATATTCAAGCTTCAAATTAATTAAAATTTTGTTATATATATTCAATATTTTACACTATATAAACCGGTGAATTTATTTTGTATTAATAATATATTTTATATATTTTGAATAATTGCATTTTGCTTTAATGTATGAATTCTACTTCAAGTTATTAATATTGATAATTAATCAACTACAACTTGTTTTCATATTACAAGATTTGAATTTGTTAACTAAGAATAAGATACACTCACTAATTAATTATAAAACATTTAATTAGGGTAAGATATTATTTGAATAATAACATGTGATCTTAATAATATTAATAAGCTTAATATTTTATATATACCAATACTGCTCTAATATAATTAACTTTTACATTTCTTTATTTATAAATAAATAAAATAACAACTACTACAAAATATGCTTGAAATATAAATATAGGTTATGAATTCATATTTACTATAGACATAAGATCTGTTACTTTAGTTATAATACTAATAATAATGCGGATAAATGGCTACAAACTAGAGTAACGAAAAGGATTCTCGGCACTTCAGAATATATATAATTATCTACAAAATTTTTATATAGTAACTTTTTTATTTCGACATTGAAACATTACTAAGTTTACTTAAAATCAATTACTTACGTGGTTTACGTATCCTATATATGATATGTACATAAAACTTAGTTTTATCAAGCTTAATTTTAAAATTTATTTGTTTTAATCTTTCAAATACTTCTGTCAGCAATTAATTAAGTTATTATCAAAGGGTTATGTTGAATATAAATAAGATGAATAAAAGTGGAATAATTATGGGATCGGACCATGTACCACTAAAATTAAAAATTTAAACAAGCGAGGTTAAGGAAAGGTAGTGAAAACATGAAGAATAAAAATGTTGAAAAATATAAATGAATTAAAGTTATTTCTATGAGTAGTACGATAATATTATAGTAGAATAAAATGAAAGAAATATTTTTAGAAAAACATAATGCGTGGTTTGGAGAAAAATATGTAGAGAAATTTGTAAGAAAGGCAATAAGAAAATCACACGGAAAAACGGGTGCCAGCAATTATTAAAAAGTATAACAGTAAATATGAAACAAAGATAATATAAATTCTTGAAAGAATCTGTGAAGAATTGAGAATGTGCAAAATAGTAGACAAAGAAGTATAAAAAAAGAACAAAAGGACACAATGAATAGAAGAAGCTATAGTAAGAGTACTTAGGAGTTAAACGGAGTGAAAGGAAGAGTGACAACAGAAATAAACAGCCTCCGGACTGAGATATGAAACGAGTCAGAAAACATAGAAAATACGTCTGAAAAGCTGCTAAATTTGGAGAACAAAAACAATTATACTGCCCCCATGGTGAGTGTAACTAATCTGCAAGTACACAAGCAATAAGATAACACAAACATGTTTTCTAACTATTCAATAAATTCATTGTTTAACTATTTTTGACCATTAATAGCCATTTATTGATTAAAAAGTATAAATCAGAAATTAACTGAACTGTCTTTTATACTGCTTGGGATCTGTTTCGCCTATTAGGGTCAAACAGTAGTCACTTATCATGCCTTCGTCCCAATATCCTTGGTATCTCCTTTCGATTTTCGCTATATCTTGGTGTAGTAGCTCTTGTCGCCCAAGTTTTGTCATAAAACATCAATATGTAACTGCAGAAACTGTATCCTGAGAGATATTCGAGCTCCAATTTTGTGGTAATTTTGCAAAAAATTACTTGCTTGTAATCCGGTGACTTGTGGTTACCGAGAAAGTTGTGAACAACACGTTGAAACATTGCTCATGCTGCTGCTTCATAAAGCGTTAAACATTTTGTAAACTTTTTATAAGCCATTATTTTTTTTAATACAAGATCTGATAAATATTCCTTCTTTGATATTTGCGTTTTGTAAACATCTTGATTACGTACTGGAAAGCCGGTCCTTCGCGATTGAGTGCTTTGACAAAGTTCTTAATAAGACCAAGTTTAATGTAAAGAGGTGGCAATAAAACGTCCTCTGGGCTCACAAGTAATATAGAGAACACGTTTTGTTGTTCTGGCTCATAGTGGGAACGACTCGGCCATACCTTCCAAAGTACTGCTAATACGCATATTTGAGTGCATTTGTCATGATTTTATCAGCGTATAACATCCACAAACGTAACAAAAACACTTTGAATCGACTTTGCAACGTTGTCTCTGCATTTTCAGCAAATTCACTGCACAAAAACAACTTCTAAATATAGGGAAAGTAATGATGTTTAATGCAACGTTGTCAAATATAAGAGCGCGAACTTGAAAACTAGAACTAATCGTGACACACGGATTGAAGATCTGAGTTCAGGGCATCAAATAACGTTAAGAATTGTTCTCATCTGCTCGGGTACAAAAGTTGACCCGAATTTGTAATATTGTGTTATTGCTTACCTAACGATTAGCTGTAGATGAAGCAGAAGCAATTGGACAAAACAGCTAAAATAGTAAAAAAAATGTATCTTCTTTCAGATGATTATCCACCTGAAAAACCGACTGACGGATATTTTACCCAAAGTTGCAAACGTCATTAGATTGGTCCTAATACAATTGTAGAAAGAATGATCACCCTAGTGTACTAAATTTAAATACCATCTATTTTTTTTAAATCGTGTAATTGCTTGTGGCGAATAAGAAGATGATGCTGATTTAGACCAGAACGATGAAGACAAATTTTAGAAATCAAATGCGTACACAAAAAAGTCTATATAGTAAGGCTGGAAAATAACAATAGAACTTGTCGAACTACCATCAAACTATTATTTAGGAAACTGTATAACAAATTTTTTAAATGTATGGAAGAATTTCTGCCGCCCGTAGCAAAGATTGAAAGTTATTTATGATAGGTCCTGCTATAGAAGATCGTTTGCCATCTATAAAAATACATTAGCTTATTAAAATCATTGAAGAATACTCTTCTATAGGATGAAATCAAGAAGTTAGCTATTCCAAAGCTATTCATTGGATTATGTTAAAGAATTATCAAAAGCATACTGGATGTCACTTTTACAAACGTAAGCTAGAATTAAAGCTTGAACCATTCGACGGGTAAGTGAAGAAGAGCGAAAAAAGAAGGTACAGCGCTTATGGAAGCACCGCAATTGGTCTAGATACTAACGGAAATTCCTGATAAGCTAGAAACTTCAGCATGTTATAAAATAATATATTGACGAGGATGAAGAGGTAGAGATACAAGAGAGGACTGCGTGTGAATGTTGAGCAGACGTAATGCATGAAATTTAGAGAAAATTTGGTTAAACTAATATTTTGATAAGATGTGTGCCAAACTACCTGTGTAGAAGCGAGGGAGACTGAAAAAAGGTGGAGGAAAGAGAAGTAGACGAAATGTGTATTATGTGTAACTGAAGAAGATATTTTAAGGCAGTTGGCGGTGTATCGTGATGGTAAGAAACACAAGAAGTAGTTATGGGAGACGTTGTAGCCGAGATAAAGATGTTAATTAGGTTATGTTCAATTTAGTGTGCTTTCATGTGTTAACTCCAATGCATTTACTTTTTATATGTTATATGATCAATGTTTACTTAATCCTAGAGTGATTAGGCTCTAGTACAATCAAAATTCGTAATATATGCAATTGAAGCCATAGCTCTGTAATTTATTTTTATTCAACAATTTTTACATAAAATGCATTTGATAGGTGTAATAAACATATAATTAAAGGGTCCGCCAATAGGGACGCGTGAAGTTTGCCGGAAGGGTGCGGCCATGTTGTTCGAGGTAGAGCTGTCAAAGTTGCTGTCATTTGTTCAGTATATAACCCCAAATCACCATGGCAAGTTTGAGTGTCGAGCAGCACGTGAAAATTATTAAATTGTTTTACGAAAATGGGTCATCAGTTCGAGCAACGTTCCGCGCACTTCGCCCATTTTACGGTCGCGATGATCGGCCTGTAGAGTCGACTATCCGTCGATTGGTGGGCAAATTCGAGTCGACTGGTTCAGTAAACAACCAGCCAACACTGACACGTTGACGAAACGCCTGATCGAACGAAAATATCGCTGCTGTCCGTGAGAGTGTGCGCGAGAACCCGAGGCAGTCCATTTTTTGTCGTGCACAGGAACTTGGCCTTTCGGAGACATCAACTCGCAGAATTTTGCATCTGAATTTGGGTCTGCACCCGTACAAAATCCAATTGACCCAGGAGCTCAAGATAAATGACCACAGACAGCGTCGGGCGTTCGCTGACTGGGCTTTGGAGCAGTTGGAAGCAGACCCCCATTTTGGCCGAAAAAATCATCTTCAGCGACGAGGCTCATTTCTGGATGAACGGGTATGTGAACAAGCAAAATTGCCGCATTTGGAGTGAGAACAACCCACACGAGGTCCACCAAGTGGCAATGCATCCCCAGAAAGTCACTGTTTGGTGTGGATTTTGGGCCGGCGGCATCATCGGTCCGTACTTTTTCGAGAACGAAGCTGGGGCGGCTATAACCGTCAATGGGGAGCGCTACAGGTCGATGATAACCAACTTCTTTTGGCCTAAACTGGATGATATGGACACGGACGACATGTGGTTCCAGCAGGACGGCGCCACGTGCCACACAGCCCATGCCACAATGGACATTCTGCACGAGCGATTTCCGGACATGGTCATCTCGCGCGGAGGCGTTTCAACTGGCCACCGAGATCGTGCGATTTAACGCCTTTAGACTTTTTTCTCTGAGGCTATCTCAAGTCGCTGGTCTACGCCAACAAGCCTTTAAACACCGATGACCTCAAAGTCAACATACGCAACGCCATCGCTCAAATTGAGGCCGATATGTGCTCCAGAGTCATCGAAAATTGGACCTCCCGGATCCGGGCTACCAAACGGAGCCGCGGTGGTCATTTGAACGATGTTATCTTCCATACTTAATGGGGTCGAATACCCTTTCGAATGAAAAATAAATTTCGTTTCTACCTCACACACAACTTGTTTTATTCAATTTTAAAGTTCACGCGCCCTTATTGGCGGACCCTATACAAATTGTTAATGTAGTTACTTTAGTTGTTATATTTACCGCAATTCAGTAATCAGTCCTCATCTTGTATGTGAATGGTACTACTGGTGATTAAAAGCGTGTAAATATGTTTACCGACCTTTTTATCTAATAAGTAGAAACTATAAAGGGTGTGTATTAAACATACGGCAAAAATTCAAGAGGTTATTCCGTGGGCTAAGGTATTCTTTAACTGATAATTTTTAAAGCGAATTTTTGCAAGAAATCCAATAAGGAATTTTCATAATAAGTATGAGATACTTTAAGATCGCTATCAACATCAGTTATCGTTGACGTATGGGTTGGAATTGTGGAAGACGGGATAGTTGGACCGGAATTTCTACCAGAAAGACTTACTTACCAGATGTATCGTGACAAACAAACGCTACCTCAGTTTTTAGAGGATGTACCATGTGGGTCCAGTAATGCAATATGTTTTTTTATACGATGGTGCACCAGCTCATTTTAGTAGAGTTGCTTCTGAGTTTTTAAAAATAACAACAAAAATTGCAGGGTTGGGCTTAAGCCTCATAGATTATTTCCAATGGCGCTATCTAAATAATAATAATAAACTTTATTTGCCTAAGAATGTATACATTCACACAGATTGGACATGTCAAATGAAAAACAGAACAAATTAAGAAAAATATGCATTAACCGTGTAAAAATTAAAAAGTCAAGCAAATTTTTCTTAAATATTCTTAATGTATTAACTGATCTAATGTAGATTAGCAGATAGTTAACAGGCTATCACGGGGGAAGTTGCTTCTGCTCATCCGTGAAGTCTAGGCCTCTGAAATCGTCTTCCAGTTCCGCAACAAATTTTCTTGGATCACGGCCGTCGAATTTCCGTTTCTCGTTTGTTGTGGTAAGAATGGATTGTCGCATAAGGGCTAGGAATTGTGAATTTGAATTACCGGGAACAGAAGGTGCATTTAGTAGTGGGAAATTGTGATTAGGTGGAATATGTTGGGGTACGGAATTTGCGTGGAGGTCATCTTCATTGATAAATTGGGGCGGCTGAGGATTGTTAGGTGGTGGAGTTGGCAGATCGCGCCTCATCATCGAGTTTTCAGAATTCATACGCGTTCTCGATAGTTCTTGTGTAATTTCCAGCTGCTCTCGGAGTTCGGCTATCTCTCGAGCAGACTGCTTTTGCTGCTTTCGCAACTTCTTCCTCAGAACCTCCGGATCGTTTTCGTCTTCTTCCCGTTTTCTGCGAATAACTTCCTTCTGTTTTAGGAGCATCTGAATGAGGTTGTCCACGTCTTCTTCGGTTTGCGGAAGTGAATTTCGGGATTCGGGACGTTCGTTGATATCTGCAGCTTGGATATTTGAGTTATGTATAAACGTCGCCTCAGTAGTGGATTCGTTGAATACCGCGGCCCCGCTGACGACGTTGTCCAGGTTTGACGCCTTGGATCGGAGTGACATGGCGTGTATACTCATTGTATTTGGAACAAATTAATTAAGGACAACACAAATAATAAAATGAAAAAAATGTACTCCGCGGCCCCGTTGAGTCACCAAGTGTACCTAATTAAAAACTGTAAGTAAATCAATAAACATTAAATTTCTCCGCTGGTGGTTCCAGGATTCAATTTATGCTGAAAATATATGTTATTTACAATATTAAGTGATTGTGTCGCTTGTTTATTATAAATATTCAATTTAAATGTAGTACGTTTTTTAAACAAAAATTTAGGCCAAAAATAAGTTTGATATCAGGGATTTATCTCAATAAATTAAAGTCTAGTAAAACCCTAAATTGTAAAAAAATAAGAATAATTGGGTGCTGAATATCAATTCTTGAAATAAAAAATACAAAAAACACGTTGGGCGTCAATTATCACGGGGGAAGTTTAAGGTCTAAGGCTTTTTGAAGCCAAAGACTCCCGATCAAGACAAATTTAAACAAAAAAAAGATCCTGGACTGATGTCTGATTCGGTATCCCCCTGATTACCCGATTAGCTCTTAATTTAACACAGTCACTTAATAAAAAATTATAAAGTATTTGTTTTATTCCACTTATAAATTTGTTATTAAAGGAATCAGATGCAAAGATTTGTTATTTACCAACAAACAAATTATTTACAAATATACAAACACAAAATAATTAATAACAAATAGAAAAGATTGTGTAAGATAACACAACAAAAACAATTGAACAAAATTAAGTGAAATAAAATATAAACAAAGTAATGGCACATAAAAACAACTTACAGATTTGCGGCAACTCGGTGATAACTCGATGATAACAATTTGAGAATCGTTCTTCTACTACTTTCGAGTTATCAACCCTTGCCTTATATATGGTTGCCTTAAAAATCGCCCCCCCCCCCTTTGAATTTCTGGCCGAACTAATCATTTTTCGCCCGTCCGCTCTTGGAGACACTTCGAGGAACCCGAATTAATAAATTGAGTAATTTTTACAAATAAAAATTAATACAGGGTTCAGGGGATGCATGATTAAAATATATCACATACTTTAAGATGCCGCAATATACACTTATATACAATGTATATATATATGCAGATATCAGTGTAGCGAATAAAAATAATATATGGGAAAAAATATAAAGCAACCAGTTTAAACTGCAAACAATAAGTGCTGAAACATTACCAAGTTAATTTGTTATAATAGATTTTTCCCATGGAAAAGTCTAACCGTTGAAAACCTAATTTCCCATCATTGCAGCCAGCCAATAAAAAAAATATCAATATATACATTTCTGAACTAATTATTGATAAGTGATTTATATCACATTAAAGGTCTTTCTCTCAGCTATTTAACCTATTGTTGGGCGAACATTCCTTGTGCGTCCTTGTTTAATTGTTGTGACGTCATCCACTTTTTGGAATATCCGCGCCAAATGTTGGTACGGCCTTTGGGGCCAGGTGTTCGGCTGCAAGTTTACGGATTCACCGTTTTAAGCCGCTTACCGTGTTAATTGTTTTAGGTAGCTGAGAGAAAGGTCTAATTGAGGATTATCTAAAATTCTTTGAAAACTGGCTGGAATGATGGGCGTTCTTATTTATGGCCGATTGTAAATATTATCTACATGTACACGGATTATACTAGTTGTAAAAAAAATTAAAAATTGAATTATGTTATAAAAATAATTCATTGTTATTTTCGTTTGAACAAAACGACGATAACAAGGTTCCAAGTACATTAAGTGATTATTTCGTAGCATTCAGCTTGTATTTATTTATATAAATGTTGTTGTTGTGGTAATTATGAATTTGTCCAGTTGAGACTAAATCTGAATAATCATGGATGGTAACTTTAGTATGCTGAACCTTTTAAAATATGGTCGGCACGAGTCTCTGCAACTAATACCTACCATGCAACGTATAATGCGTTTCTGAAGACAGATTTCCATGAAGGGGACATACCTCAAAAGCATAGTCCATATCTGTCTTCTATAGTAGCGTAATAGAAATCTTAGTTGGTTTAGAGTTAAGAATGATTGGATGACATGAACTTTGTAACAATATTTACATAAATTAAGCTGACTACAATGTTTTATCCAAAGTTGGTCATCAAGGTGTACTTAATTTTGCGCTCTGTTTAAGTGATATTTGATATGTATTTAAATGCATGTTAAGCGAAAGTTCTCTTTTTAAATGCTTGTTATGAAATCTAATATAAAATGTTTTGGGTAAATTGATTGAAATTTTGTTACATAAAAACCAATAGCAGTAATATTTTCTAATTCAGAATTCACTTTATTGCTGAAAATTGATGTAGTATCGTCAGCATATATGAATATTGGTATATTTATAACGCAGCTTACGAGGTCATTAATATAAAGAATAAATAGGAGAGGTCCCAAAATAGATCCTTGTGGAGTCCCAATATGTATTATTTTGTATGGCGATAAAACATATTGTAATGAGTTATGTTAATGAAAACATATTTTAACTATTTGCCTTATATTTTCAAAGTATGACCTAAATCAGTCTACGCTGTGCATCTGAAACCGTAGCCAAACAGTTTATTTAGGAGGAGATCAATATCTAAACTGTCAAAGGCCCAAATTAGGTCAATAAAAATTCCTATAGGATATTCGCCTGCTTCTAGGTATTCAATAATTTTGGAATGAAAAGAATGCAACGCCGTGGTAGTCGAGTATATTTGTCTAAACCTATGCTGTGAAGGTATTAATATTAATGTAACTGCATACATATTTCAAATATTTTGTAAAAAAACTGAAACTAAAGCTATTTTTCTGTAATTTGTGATATCTAAATGATCATCCTTTTTGTAAATTGGATTGATGATTGACTATTTCGGGGAAAATTTCTCTTTCTAGAGATATATTTATTATATGTGTAAGAAGCTTAACGATATAAATTGCAGTAAGTTTAAAATGTCTGAAATGTTATCAAAACCATACGATTTTTCATTTTTTGGATTATTTATTATAACCAATACTTCATTTTGCCATCGGGTCTTAAAAAATTGACTGTTGTTAAGAGTTATAGATCTGAGTTACCGGAGATTTTTATTAAGATTGATTAATATGTTTTTAAAAAATAATTTAAAAAGAAATGTAATTTTTTCAAGGTATATATACAACATCATTATTACAGTAACATATTTACAAAACTACATATATATATACATTATGATTAGTGTTAGTCCGTCACTGTCTGGGCTATCGACCGTAGGTCTTTCTGCCCTGTCTTAAAAGAAATTAAAAAATATATAAAAATTGGAGCTAGTTGAATTTAACTGTCCGGATGATTCGATCTAATGAATTTCAAGGTATTTAACACGGTTACCATCATTATACAGAACAATGTTTTTCAGTTTTGTAGCTTTATTTAAAGGCGTTTTTATGACTTGTTTATATTATCTGAGTTTAATATTTTATTTTGGTAACAGTTCCTTTTAGTATTTGAATCGAGTTTTTGTTGTTATTTTTTAAAGTTTGACATACAGAACTTAAAGCTGGGTGAAAAGATTATGTTATAAATAAATTATGTAATTTTTGACTTGAAATTTTATTATTTGCGATGTAATGTAATCCGTTCGTCGTTTACTATTATAAATAGTGTTTAGTAAATATACGCATAATGTTATTGTTATGAAATATAATAGTAAACAGGCATTGACGCAGCAATAAATATTCCTTGAGGAAATGCTGAGTTTGTCAATACGTGGTTCCCATGAACTGGCGATAACGACCTAATGCAAAGATGTTTACTTGCATCAGGCTCCATCTTATCCAGGAGTTGTTGCAAGAAATATAATTTTCTTGCATAGGAAAGCAGCTATTAAAGTGAAATTGGAATATACTGTGAAATATACTAAACTTCCAGTTTATGTCGTCCGTTTCATATATATTAGACCAGGACTCTTTGCCCAAGTCAGGAAATTTGTTATATTTTCATTGGTATACTTCCAATATTTTGTTTTTTGTTTATTTGTAGTGTAGCATATATCAAGATTATATAATAGAGATTTGTGGTCAGAAATTGTATTTGAGAGTGATCTTAGTTGGTAACTAGTTTGTGTATATATGGTCTAAATACGACGAACTTGCAGCTATATATCTTGTATTATCATTATTACATAAACAGAGGTTATAAGATAATAATAATTTATTTAATATTGTGAAATTGTTAGACTTTGTATTAGAATTTATATTAAAGACACCGTTTAGTACAATTTTAATTTTTGTAATGTGAATAAAATCTAATAATTCTTGCAATGTTTTTATAAAGAATTCTTAGTTACCTGCTGGAGGCCTGTAACATGTAATCATATACACAATGTGTTCTTCATTAGCTTGCTATGACAACCCGCAGATTTCTATACTTAATGATATTAGAAGCGTTACACACAGAATGATTTATAAATCAAGGATAATTTCGGCTACAATAATTTGTCATCAAGTTATCTTTCAAAGTTTCCATCTCCATAACAACGCTGCGTCTTATCTACCTTTAAAAGGTAATTTGATGCCCAACATTTTTTTTATAATTTATAATAAAAAGTGATTTTCAAAGTTCGATATCTCTAAAAGGTCAAGTTTAGCTTTATGATGTGTTATTTAATTTTGTTTAGAATTTCGAGATGAATTGAAATATGGAATAATATACAGGGTGTTTCATTAAAGAAAAAGCAAGTTTGTTTCGTCCTGACTTTTTAGCTGATCCTGTATTCTTAATTGATCTTCATTCAGGTAGTTTTTAAAAAATACTTAAACAGTTGTATCTTAACATTTTTCGGTAGATATCTTACTTTGGGAGTTATCCGACCGTTTCCGTACATATCAGCGACCCTGTATATACTTAAGCCATGTCTCCCTAAAGCAAATAAATTTAAAATCAGTTTCATTATGATTCAGAGAACGTATATTTAACATTGTTACTTTACACAACTCCAGTGAATAATCTGAAACATTTGCGAAGTCAGATAATTACTAGGTGTAATACAATAAGAATTGACTGTGGTCTTTTTGAGGAGAGGATTGGATTATTATATCCTAGCTAGAGGTAGTCATTTTCAACAGTACGTGCAGATTAATTTTACATGTAAATTTTGTTAATAAAATGTTGTTATTGTCGAAAATTACGTTTGTCCTATATCTTCAAAACAAAGCGGGTTTCAAAACCACAAAAAAAAAATACTTAGAATGGTCCAGAAAATAATGTTTGCTGTATGTTTAGAACACCGTGTATCTGTTACCGATACATAATAGGTTCTGAATTTGCGAATTGAAGAATAAATAACGTTTAAAACATTAAAAACTACAGTTTTTTTTCTTGAAACGATACTGTATATCTCAGGCAATAGAGCAAAATAAAAGATTTTTTATGATCAATGATAGATACATCTCTGTGATAGCTAGAATACAACTTTTTTGTGCGTTTGTTATTGTAGAAATTTTAGTATTAAAATTGACCTTTTCTAATACATTTTTAGAAAATTAATACAAAGTTTAATTAAACCAAAAAAAGACAGTAATTTGTATTCGTGTTATCTCAATGCATACTTTATTATTTGCTCCTCCGATTGCCTATTTCCTTACGTGTCTTTCAGATAAACAAAATTTGTCTTATTTTAAATCTAAAATGATATCTTGAATTTAATTTTAAATAAAACACGAAAGTCATTAGAATTTTCACAAGACATACCGGAAATATTTTTGACCTTATTTTTAGTAGGACCCCCTTAAAGTTACCATTGGTAAGAACATAATATTGGCAAATTCTTAATTGAACTTGAAAATTTTCCCGTAAAGATTGAGATAAAAAATTGGATATATCTTGAAGACCCTTTCTTCAAAATATATCAAATTGGCAAATAGTGAAAAAGGAGAAATTATGACTTTGGGCGACTAAGTGAACGCCTCATCAATCAGACATCTAAATAGTAATAAACTAAATAGGAACTGATACTATATAGGGAATATGAATAAAAAGATTAAAATGAGCCATTTTGCGGTGTACTGTATACATTTTTTGACCAAAATTGGTACATACGTTTAACAGTTACCTGTTATTTAGAATTACATTGATAAGTCTATCAATTTTTTTTTCTCAGACACTTTTTGCAAAAATTGTGTTCAGTTATTTGCTGTCTTTGCTTTTCTGGTCAGTTTTGCATGTGTCATTGTGTAAAGTGTACTTTAAAATTACCACTAACTAAGCGAATTCGACAAAAGTCGTACGTTTGGTTTGTGGGAAGGTGTTTTTTTATTAGAGAAATTACTAATTGCCTAAACTGAAACCAATTCGCCATCATACGCTGCTATCTGGTACAAACTAACGGGGTTTAGGAATGCCACAGAAGGGAAATTGTGATTCTCTAATACTACATTAATTATTATTGGTTAAGAAAAGTAATACTGCAACCGATCTAACGGATCAATAATGATAGCAAGTTTTGGAATGGTATAGTTTGTAAATGCACTGGAACCTAGAGTGATATTACATGAATCCCTTTTTTGGCTGGGTATGCATTTGAAACAGACGAAGACTTGGGGCACGTCACAAGATAGAATATTCTATTGAGAGATCTGAGCATTAACGTGTAGACATTATGGTATAGCGTGCTAACTTACGGAAGTAGCAAGACAATGCCCATTCCTACATTGCAAGAGAGTTTTCGCTCATTGAGCATGTATTGGGCATTATTAGTAGAAGACTAATGAACTTACAGCATCCCCTGCAGATACTGCAAGCTTTGAAGCATATAATAGCTACGTCATAAATCATTGCAAATTTTTGATATATGCGAATGACAAAGCTCTTCAGGATCATTCATACTATTAACGACTGCCATTTGCTACAAGAAAATTTGGATAGTCTCATTGTATAGTGCCCAGACAATAAATTATACAATAACTCAAAAAATGCTACTCAACGACAACTTTGAGGTGCAGAAATCTATTTTTTTTTAAATAAATTAGTTCCTCGAATATATCTAAAAAATTAATGAATCAATGATTTAGGAATTACATTCGACTCAAATCCTACTTTCACATCTCACATAAAATGTATAACTAATAAGGCATTGAGGATGTGGGGCTTTGTGTAGCAATGTGTTGTAGACGACGATATTGATTGTGTGAAAACACTCTATTGATAATTAGTTAGCTGTCATCTTGAACGTGGTTCTAGTATTTGGACGCCGACAGAATCTGCTAATATTACCTTAATGGAATCTGCATAAAAGAAATTTCAGCATTGCATGAAGTTCAAACTGGAAATTGTGCACGGAAAAGGCAACTATAGAGCCATATAAAGAAGACGAAAATAATATAATTGGAAGAACACCGAACAACAAATAAGATATGTGCTCTATCTAGTATAAAAAACGGATTGTTTTATTAGCTCTATTAAAAACATTGACATTTTCGGTTCCCAGTATAAAAACTCGCTTAAATAAGTTGTTTTATTTGGACACACATAAAACTGATTATGCTTTTCAAAATTCAGCGACTCGATTAATGTCATTATATTACTTAGTTTTGTTATTATTATGTAAAAAGGGGTTATACCGTTAAATAAATAAATAAATAATATTTCTGCTGCTAGAATCTATGCAACAGAGAGGTATCGAATCCACTCATTATGAATAAAAAAATATGTTTTTTCTAATTCTTTTTCCAAATTGTAATCAGTTGCTATATTTAAATAGTTAAACTGTTATGCTAAGTTGGATCAGAACAATTCTATCCATTCTTGGTGTTATGACTTCTATGTCACCGAGAATGTATGTAGTACAAAATAATTATTAGATCATTTAAAATTTCTCAGGAAATGAAAACCTTATTAAAATCATACACAAATTTAGGAAGTTGTAAATTTATTTTGTTCAGTAATTATTTAATCAAGATTCATTCTTATTTTAGTGATATAAAAATTGTTTAGAAAAAAAGTATTTGAAAAAAACAATAACAACTACTTAATTTGTTTAAAAATTAAATGAATATTGTAGAATTTTATTACCTGTTTATGGATTTAAGGAAAATTTCAAGACATTACACAATAGTCCCAAATTATTAAATATACAAAATATTATTGCAGCAGCTATCAACTTTACTTTGCTTCCAAAGTATTTTTAGCAATTCTTGAGCGTCTTTGGATATGTTATTCGTCCATCTTTCTCTTGATATAACAGCTAATCGTTTTCCTCCTGGTTGTCTTAGTAGTACCTTTTTGCAGACCATACCTCCGGCGTGCGTTGTACATGCCAGGCCCAACAGGGCCGCATTAGTTTAATGTATGTAATCCTAAATGCAAGCAACAACATAAGATATCGCAAAAGTTTGCATATTACTTAGATGTTAATGGTATTAATTTAGAGCGAACGTTGTAAATATTTACATATTTTTTTCGTTTTCGTATTTAAGTATTAATAATGAAAACGCGATTAAATTATTTTCTTCACTGTTTTTATTTAAGCCAGTTAACTATTGATAATGGACTCATAGTCTCTAAAATGAACATCTAGTGCTTAAATAAAAACAGTGAAGGAAGGAATTTAACCGCGTTTTTATTATTAATATAGTCTTTACATAACACAAGAATACATACTTTTAAGTATTAAAATTATTTTACTCGCAGGATCTTATTTAATTGTCTTCATTAGTTGTAAATATTATACAAGTAAATTACGATTCAAAGTTTTTTACTTATTCCAATAATTTTATTTACTTTGATGTAAATATGGTAAATAAAGGAATTTCTTAATTGTGCAAAAATTTTGAAAAGTAACAAATTTTAAATAATTCTAAAAGTACTTCTTCTAGATATAATATTACAAATAACTCTTGTTCACTAGTCATTTCGTTTAAAAAAGTTAAATATGGATCATATTTTTACTAGAAGTTATATCTACTTTCTAAAACGTATTTGAAATTAGAACCTAACAAATACTTCCATGAATCCAAAATTTTGAAAGTTAAATTTACACATATCTGTAAAACCGGACAGTTAATAATTGAACTAAAAGGTCTAAATATACAAGATGTATCATGCAAAATGACAACGTAGCTATATACAGAATTAACATCTATAGAACTAAGTTTTAACTATGTACGGGTATTTTTCCAATATAATAATCTAGGCAAAGGCACTCGTAACATATCAATATCACACTATAATGTAAATGTAAATGTAAATTCAAATTATTTTATCCCATCTTTTAGCCGATTAGTAAAAAGTGCCAATTACAATGGTAATTATATAAAATATGTTCTTTGAGAAACATTTCATTTTTTCATTATAATCTACCCAATGTCATGCCATCCCAAAACGTACAAGACAAGGGTCGTATTCCATGCAAATAAAAACGTAATTAGATCATTAAATTTACTTCAAATATATTTCATACAACATAATAGACATAATATAAATTGATTGTACGAATAGTAATTGATTATTTATTCAACTGCAAATAGCAGCTAGTATTTTATGCGTCGAAGGTCAAACAAACGGTCCAATAAATAACTTGAAATAGGAGGAAGATTGTAGGATACAGCACACGAGAAACGACATCCACCTTATTCGATGAGTTCTCGATCAGCCATGATTTTATCCGTTTCAGCCTTGGGCCCCCCTCCTTTCCTTCCTGGATTTAAATTCAACTTTGATTACATATACTTACGCATATACATGAAATGAAATTACATAATCACAGTCAAGCCTTTATAATCCTCCCAAAATTTGAGAGTTAATCTGACATTCTCTTACACACGGGGGGAACAAATGTTTTAATTTGTAGCTTAAATTATATGAATAATACCAACATACACAACACACTCATAAATATATAAATATAATTGTAAATTAAATTCCTTTTTTAATGACGTAATTTAATAATTCTATATTAAACATTAAATTCTGATGATATTATTATTATTTAATATAAGTGAAACATACCAATTCCAGACCTCCATTCTTTAATCTTGTCTCTTCATCAGATGACTTTTTATACTCTAGAAAGTAAACAATTATCGATTCAACGAAAGTCCCGAAGACAAATGTAATTGAAATTCCAGTATATACATCCAAGGCTGTCGTGTAGGACACTATCGGCATTTCAGTGTTAATATTAGATACTAAATATGCGAGACTGAAGAGTGCCGCGATGCCTGAAATTCCAAAACAGGACACATGTAAAAAAAAGAGAAGGGGCATGGCGAATAAATTAAAGTTGCTGATCAAGATGATGGATGCTGTTTTTATTTTTCTTCTTCAAGTTTATCCCGAATTAAAACTCCCGAGGGCGGATGAGGGAAGGGGCGAAAAACGCGCAGAGAGGTTTTCCCTTTAAGGCGAGATAAGGAAATGCTTGGGGAAAGACAAAGATAAGGCGCTCGGGACTAAGTGATTTCGATATTGGACTGATTTTATTGAAAATGTATAGATTCTATTAACATCGGCTTAGGCTGTGGAGGAATACGGAAATTTTCTTGTTAGGCCGGATCTTGTAAATCGCGATTATGATTCGACTCACCTACTATAGTCCTTGCTGTGAATTGCTTGATGTCGATCCAAAAGACGGAGTAAGCGACTATTACACACATTAGACATGGGATGTATGCTTTTGTTAGGTAATGGTTTAATTTTCGCTTAATGGTAAAAGATGCCTTCAAATTTGGGTATTTTTCTGAAATAGAAATGTTCCACAATTAATTAATTCATTTATTTTTAAAAATTATCTATTAATAATTGATACAATAACCGAGTCGCATATAAATAAAACTAAATCATTCAAAATAATAAAAATACAGTTTTTTAATCAATTCCTAAAAAACATTTTTTTATAGTTGTGTGCTATAAAAAATATAAAAGAACACTGTTTAAAATTAAAATCATATATTAAAATTATGAATAAAGTAACGTTTTTTATTACTTATAACTTTAATTACAAACATTGATTTTTACATCTCTTTTTAAGAAAAAAATCGTAAAACAAAAACGACCTCGTACACTCGCTTTCGATGCACGAAGTTTTCCAAATAATTTTTTTGCTTATTCGAGAAAATATAAAATCTTAAAACGCCGGTGGCGGCGCATTCGGTTACGGCCCCGAACTGCGTGCAGCAACGTTGGTTTAGAGCGATCCTTTAAAGTAACAAGCTCATTTACACACACACAAATCACACGGCAGAAGGACCACGTGGTCGATAGCAGACCACTACTTCTACTACTACTATAAAATCTTAAGTTTAAAGTTTAAATACAAAATCTTTAACAATTCTTAAGATACATACAAGCCCATGAATAGATACACATACATAATATGGGGATGGTGATTTAGGCATTATAGTACTTTCCATATACAAAAATAATAATTAATTGATATAATTCGTTGTTAAAGTATGGGTATTTTATAAGATTTTATTACAAAAATCACTAGTAATTGACACCTGTCGAAAATTGATTTGCAGATAAGAAAAGTCTGTGCTAAATTTGTTCCTAAAGTTCTAAGTAGACATGCTTTAACTTTTACTCGAGCTACGAGTACGATCATGAAATAAAACGTCAAAATGTGGAGTGGCACAGCTCCTCATCTCGTAATGTTCCTAAGTTCTTATTGTTTTCTTCTGATGCTAACGGACAGATCTTCATAAAGGATCGAGTTTACCACGACCGTGCAGATATTAAATATGATTGGGTTTTTAGCAGGGCAATGCGCCCTATCACATGTCGCTATCAACATTTTTGCCAAGTTCAACTGCTGCAAGCTCTTTAAAGCTCGGATCCTAGCGATTTAATTTTGATCCCCCAGATTAAGAAAGAACTGAAAGAAAAGCGACGCGACACTGTTCCAGCGATCCAAGTTTCAACAAAGTCTCTTAACAGCCTTGCGCAAAAACTTTCAGAGAGCCTTTGTTTAATGAAAAAACGTTGGCAACACTGGGTTGATGTATTTCTTTTACTTCGATTTTCAAACATTTGTAATACCAGTCTTAAACTTTGCGAAATTGCCATGTGTATTGCTCATTTAACGTATGATAAATTAATTGAAGCACGCGATTAATTTAGAGATTATCAAATTTTGAATGTAAACAGTAATAATAGTTAAAGATTTAGTATTCTTTAATAAAGCCTCTTGTTTTTTAATCCGATAAATAGCCAAATACTTTTATTAAGAATTTTTTCTATAGATTGTAGTATTTTTATTGTTTCTGGTAACATTTTTTTTAAATGTATCCAAAAATGCATGTCACCGATTGCATTTTTGAATCACTTCTTTTATATTTTAATGCTGTTCTGTTCATGTACATTTAAAATAACAGCAAATTAAATTACGATAACCTATGTTTATGAACAATCTTGACAGGAAGATGGTCCATAACAAAATTAAAGAACACAAAACGCAGGAACACAAACTTAACATACACCTTAATAGACAAAGGTAATCGGTTGAAAGATTTTTTTTTAAATTATGCACATATCGAAAAAAAGGAAGAAACTGGAAATCTGGAGAAAAAATGGAAATAAATAATAGGAAATGTACTGAGTGATACAAGAGACCTGTCTACCTCATAGCTATTATACTTTAAAACCACCCTCCAAAACACACTACCGCAAGCATAGCATAAATAGTGTATTTTTTCATCATTTCTTCGTCAGAAGCAAAAAGCGAATAGCCCAAAAACAAGTTCTATCAAGTATTATTTATGAATATAAAACTGATCAAAAACAAATATTTTCTAGTATTATCAGCTCTAATACTTCAAGCTTAAAGCTTGCTCCATATGCAAAAAATAAATCTTTAAGATGTAAAACAAAAAATATTGCAGCAATGCTATTTTCAGGTATAGCATATTGTATTGCCTATTAATATTTTTTTGCTATTTCGCGCGCGTTTCGTGATATCAGGAAAAATATTAGTAGTAACGAAAATAGATTTGTTCCAGTTTATAAATAGGAATTCAAATTTGACGGCAATGCAAGTGCTGATGAATTATTAATATTTTTAGAGAGGGTAGACGAACTACGAATAGCAAGGGGCATCTCAAAAGATGAACTTTTCCTTACTGCTATAGATCTTTTTTTCCGGCAAGGCCATTCTGTGGTTTAGATCCCTTAGGAATAGAGTAGATATTTGGGACGATTTAGTTGAATGTTTAAAGCGTGATTTTTTAACGGATGATTTCGATGAATTCATATGGTATCAGTTGCGTAATAGGTTTCAAGGAAGAAACTAACGGGCTATAATATTTTTTGCTGCTATGGAAAATTTGTTTTCATGGTTGACTGAATTACTTAACGAGAAGTTAAGGGTAAAGTTACTTCATAAACACTTTTTATCACTTTACGTCTCACAATTAAGCCTGGTTGATATTAATACAATCCCACAATTGATATCGCTATGTAGAGAGATTAAAAATAGCAATGCTACATACCTAAAATCAGCACCATCTCAAGTATCTGCCGACAATAATGTTAATGATACCGATCACAGAATGGCCGCGTTGTTAGAGTTATCAAACAAAATCAACGCTTTTGAAACTAAATTAACATGTTCCGGTATACCATCAGTTAACTGGCGTAATGAAAAAAATATAGTATCTAGCAAAAACGGCATTGTGATAAAGTAGGTCACACTTTCAGTAATTGCAGATTAACCAGAATATTTCAGTTTTCTTTTGGTTGTGGCAGTAAGGGTGTTAGGAATGTGTCCAAAAAACTAAGGTTTGGGAAAGGATCCAGCCGCCCTTTCCCTAACTCCCGAATACAGGTCAGTTATAGAAACACCTCTGATTGGCATGCGTGGTTAGGTATCGTAATTTTTTTTGGCGAGTGTTAAACTCAGTCCATTGTTTCGGTATATGCTGGGTGATGATCGCCCACCTATAGAAATTCTAAATTCACTGCATTAGCAAATACTGTGGCAAACAAATCAGTAATTTTGCATTTCGTGGATAAGCATAAACTAAAACTATCACCAAGTTATTTTCGGAACGTTACTACCGCGGATGGCAAAAAAGCAAAAGGTTTTAGGCGTTATGAAACTATCACTCACTACCGGAAAAATTAGGGGCACATTTGATTTTCTCGTTTAGAAGTTGATGTAATATTGAGCATAGACTTTATAAAGTATTATAAAATCAATTTAGATTTCTCAAATAACGAGCGACGCTCTGGAAACGGCATCACTGCTGAACTCGATATGTTTAAATTGGTGGTGTGCGGTATTAGCGATCGGACTTTGTTCTCGGAAAACCAGACAGCTGAACTTGAAGTTATTATAAGTAACTTTAGGGATTTAGGGAATTAGGAAAAACTAGTTAAATTGAGGACACGATTGACACCGGAGATGCACAACCCTTAAAAGTTAGACCATTTCCGATATCTCCCGCTATGCGTGTCCATCTCGATGCAGAGATTGATAAAATGTTGAAGCTGGAAGTTATTTACCCAAGCAAATCGTGGTGGTCATCGCCCGTATTATTAGTGAAAAAGAAAACTGGAGAATATAGGTTTTGTTTTGATGGACGGAGGTTAAACTCCGTAACACAAAAAATGTGTACCATTTGTCAAGGCTTAACAGTATTTTAGATAGACTAAGAAACGCTCAGTTAGCAAATACCTTTAGAGTCAAACTCTAAAAAAAAGACAGCTTTTTAGGTGTTAGGTCGTAGCCTATTTGAATTTAATAGAATGCCATTTGACTTAAAACAGCGTTTAATAGATAAAAATTTCGAATGGAGCCTTACGTCCTCGTTTATTTAGATAATATTATCATCGCGAATAAATCATTTGATGAACATATTAACACATTACAAAGTCAAAAGTATTTGGGTTACGTAGTTTATGAACGATGGTTACGGACTGGCCCAGAAAAAGTATCGGCTATAGTAAGCTATCCCGTCCCAAAAACATCTTAAACGTTTATCGTATCGTAGATTTATCTCAGATTTTTCAACAATAGTGACGCTTATTAACGAATTGTTTAAAGAAAAATAGGAAATAGTATAATATGAGACGATACTGGCGATAAGGCTTTTTCACAAATTAAAGATGCTCGTTTCGGCGCTCGTCCTAACTGCACCTGATTTTACGCGTCAATTTACAGTGCAGTCGGTTGCTTCAAATGTCGGAATAGGAGCGGTGTTAACGCAAGTTATGAAAGACGGCGGGGATGACGTTATTGCTTGTGCTAGTAGGTCTCTTAGTAAGGCAGAAAGGAATTATTCGGTGACGAAACGCGAATGTTGGCTTTAATTTTCGCTGTGGAAGAGTTTCGCCCGTATATTGAGGGACCACGTTTAAGGCCGTCATAGATCACTATTCCTTACTCTGGCTTGCTAAGATGCACGATCCTCTCGGTAGGTTAGCGCGCTGGGCGATAAAGCTCTCCCAGTTTGACATGCTGTTAGAGCATAGAAAAGGTAAATTGTATGAGGTACCGGATGCTCTTTCACGTTTACCGGCCGTAAGCGCCTTGTCGTAAGATGTGAAGGATAGGTGGCATAATAAACAAATGGAGTTGGTCTCGAATAGCCCCGAAAGTTACCCTCGATGGCAGATTGAAGGTAATCAATGATTTAATTTTTAAATGTGATAAAGACATTTCGACTAATATTTCCAAGTGGAAGATCAGTGTGCCTGAAGAAGGATGAGCAGATGTTCTGAAATGTGCGCATTACGATTCAAAATCGGCACATTTAGGTTATTTCAAAATAGTTAAGCGAATATACAAAAGGTACTAGTCGTGTCTTACTTGTGGAACTCAAAAGGCACTAAATATCGCGTGCTGGGCTGATGGGAAAACAAAAACAAGCTTTCCATTTCAAGTTATATCATTGAACCTTATAGGACCATCACTGAATCATAATCGTTGGGACCAGGAAATCCATAAATTTGGTAGCGCCATTCGGTCCGCTGCCCATGAAGTAAGCGGATTATCACCAAACACACTGGTATTTGGTCGCGCCGTCTCAATCTTAGGTGATTTTTATGGGAAGATTAATAATGACAATGGTAATTGGAACTTTGAAACGAGTTTGCGTAGCGAGGTATAAGCGTGAGCTCTTTGTGGAAGTCAGCTATTTATCACCACCTGAGCTATTCTACGTCGCCTTGCCGTCTTTAGTTTAAGCTGACTGTGTGCAGATAAGTGTTTTTTATTAGTATTATTTCATAACAAATTCGTTCGTTGAAGAGCTACTAAAAGTTTGTGTTCTCCAGTACGTCCAAGTACGTAATTTCTGAGTGGCGCCCATTTTAGTTTGTAATTGTTATCATTGTTAATTTATTTTTTTTTTGTTCTCGTTGTATTTTCTATGTTTATTTTTTTAATTAGCGTAAGTTCTTGTCTATATTTATTCCTTTGTTTGTTAATAAACAGCCAAATTTGATTAAAATAATTTCACATTCACTGGAACCTACACCCAGAGCCACAGAAATTGAAAAAACAGGTTTGTTACAATATATACAGAAACTTTAGGGCACATATATAATTACTTTTTGTACAAGGATATTCATACATATTGTATTATTATGGTTTTATTTTTAACAAATATGTTTCTTGATCTATCTGGTCAATAAAATTTAGGAGAGGTAGCAAACATAAAAACATCGAAAAACTTAAGGTTTTGATAAAAATAAAATAATAAAAGCGTAACCCTATAATGTATGTTTATAATAACAAAATCTTGTAGTTAACCATTTCAAAAAAGAATATGAATATTGAACTATAATATTAAGGATACGGATAAAACGAAGAGCGACGAAGTCACAGTATGTAATGAGCCCCTTCAATACCTTCAGTAATGAAGAACTGGCTCTTCAGCCACCCCAACCATTTGATAAGGTTAAAGATTTTGCTGGGAAACAGAATCCTTTCCTTAATATTGCCAGAGCGAGACAGTAGCACAGAATATGCTCCTATACCAGCACCTGTTTCTTTTGTGTTTTTTGCTCCATCCGTAAATATGTGTAAAGTAGCTTCAGGAGTCTCAGAGTTTTGTGACGTGTAGTGTCTTTCGAAAAGGTAGGTCGCTGTAGCACGGTCCTGACAATTTCCTAGAAGAACGTCTTTCCGAGTTGTTCTTCCAAGGATTGCTTCATGCCTAGTTCGGTCTGCCTTTGGACACCACAGCGTTTAAAGCCAACTCCTGTGTGTGCAAATCCAGAGAAGGAAGAAACAATAAAGCCTCCATGGCTGACGTTCGTGAAGTATGCTAGACGTTGAACGTGCTGTAGTTTACTTTTTGAAGTTTTGAATTTAACCCTATGCCACTATACAATTGTTACATATGTTAGGGTTATTCTTTCAACGTCAGTGTACGGTCTCAGATGATTCTGGGTGATAGGCCTACTTGATCTCCCAACGATTCTCCGGTACAACGTCATGCTTGCTGGTGAAGCTACAGTTACTGTGGTGTTGAATAGCCTTGGCAGCTTAATTCTGTCCGGTTTCTTTCTTCAGCTATTATATATTGAGATGTAAATTATTGCAATGCAATAATGTACTATATGTTATAATCTAAAAGTTTTCAAATCTACTATTATAAGAGTTTTTGTGAAAAAAATACCTAAACTATATATTGGTAATTAATAAACTAAATATGAGTAACAACTATTAAGTCAATATAATATGACTATTTTTTAATAAGTTCGGCATATTTAAAGAGAAACTAATTCTAAAAAGATATTGGCTACATAAATGAAAGTCTAATAATATTTTGGATAAAATAAATAGTAAAATTCCCAGTTGGAAACTTTAAATAGCATTTCACTTATCTAGAAACAAGTTCTTCACATAAATTTACCTGTTAAGACGTTAATACTTGTAATTTACGACCGCACACACACGCATACATATATATTTCCAAAATCTAAAGAGGGAAAACCTAAACCGCACTAAACGCATTTACATAATATATGCACGATACGCGGAGCACCTCTGTTCGATAAATAATTAAGCATTCCGCCCGCCCGCCGTACCAGAGAGCTGATTATAAATTAAATTGTAATTTATCGAAGGCAGTCAATCCGATTATTACCATAAACTTTATGCTAGCGCAACAGGGAATGTCATTCTCCCAACTGTCGACTTAACAAGCAGTTCTTTCGTAAGAAAATGCATCCACAATTCGTCTGCACGTGAATCTACTCGAGTTTGTTTTAAGTTGCTGGGAATGTTACAAAGTTCCGCCGGAATATATTCCTCTTTAGATAGTTTAATCCTGAACGCGCACTCTGCATAAATATTGCATCAGCCATGAAGGTTCCCTTCCGTGTTCTTGCAGATTGCCGCTTCAGCTATTCGCGAGTAAGTGTATCACATATGTTGCCTATGCAAGGATCAATTGAAATTAAATTTGCTTATGTAATACTGTAGCATGTGAAAACGTCCTACTAAAATTATAGCTCTAGAAACTTATCCACCTATGAATCTGTTTGATTCAGAAGTTGTTTTTTTAAGTTTGAGGGGATGCTGCAAATTATAGAGTTTTCGGCCAATGATATCTCACACATTGGAGATAAATTTGGGGAAGAGAAAATAAGCAATTACCATTATCTAGTAGTAGTAAAAATAAGAGAATTCGTCATATTAAGGAGAATTATCAAAAGTACAGGAGATCAAAAACTTGAAAGCATAATTGAAGAAACTGTGAATAAATAAAATGATGAATTATAAAAAGTATTGGCAGAAAGTATTATTAAAAATGACAATATTAAACTAGAAGATATGAGGCAAGAGTTTTAAGAAACGATAGTAAAAACAAATATGTGAAATATAAAGACGATAACAACCAAAATTGTAAGATAAAAGCATATAAAATAAATATAAAAGCTACAAGAACTATAAATTATATAAGACAAAACAAAGGTAAAAATAATAGATAAAAAAATAAATTGGCAGATTTAGAAGAAAAATTAAAAAGAGACAGAGAATTAATAAGAAACTATTACATAAAATACTGAAAAATCAAAGAAATAAGAAGGAGAATACTGTAAGTAACAAAATTTGAGAAAAGAATAATAGGTGATAGAGAGAATAATTTCAAAAAGTATTAGAATAAAATAAATCAATAAGATATCAGGAAATTATATAAAAGAAGAAAGAGGCGTGGAAGAACAAGAATAAGAGTCCAAAGACAAAATAAAAACATTAAAAAGTAGTAAATTCCCAAGATGAATATTCCTGCTTAAAAACTAGTATTTGTAAATCTCAAAAATATAGTAATAAATAAAGAAATAAAGATAGTTGTAACAACTTTGTTTGAAAAAGCCTCTAAAATAAACCTAACTTAGTGTATAAAGTTTTTGTAAGACTTTACCCTAAAAAGTATATAGAAGGACCATTTGCCAAACAATTGTAATATATTTTCTAAATTAATAACCTTACATTCAAAGAAACACAAAAAAGAACATTGCAAAGATTCGCTTCACACAATGAATGAATAAAGATTTCTCATTCTCAGCTTCTTTGCCGTTACAAATACATGAAGAAGATGTTATAAAGGCAAAAATAAAATATTCTCGCATGATACTTATTCCTAATATCGATTACAATATTCTTTTGGTAACATCGACCATATTATAAAATCATGTATTCCGAACTAAAAAGCCGAATCGGTCATAATGGTAACAAGGCGGTTAGTTCAACCACATAATGGCTTGCATGATCGAATTGTTAGTCCATTTGAAATTCAAAATTTAATTTAGCAGTTAAAAATTCACTCCAGATTTTAAGGTAGCAAAATACAGAGTGACATTACTTAAGTTCCGGGGATCACTAGCATGGACTAAAATGTTTTTTTTCTAAATTAATCCCCTTGCGAAAAACTGTTTTATAAAGGGCACTTTTTTTAATGATCCACATCATGTTCATCAAGTGCAAATTTATATATTTGATTTATTTTGTTAGTTAATGATTGGACAATTTGGTGTATAACATTTACATAATTTGGTTTTGAATTATCCCCTGCCTTTTGTTTAACATTTACATGGTGTAAGTTTGTTCTTGTGTTGGCTTTTATATTTGTATCATTTTTATTGACGAAAAAAAGGTATTACTGTTTCTGTAGACCCGGTTGACTCATTAATACTATTAGAATTATTTCTTCTCTTGTGATAAAAATTATTTATGAACATTCCTTTTGGCCAGATACTTGGATTAACGATTTCGCTCGTGGCATTTTTGCGAATTCCAACTTTAAAAGATGCATAGTCGGCTCCCTCATATTTTGGCTTGAGTTTTTCAATAATTGATGTTACAGCTACTACATGTTTCAAAATATAATTTTTTAATTGATCACTTGTAACGTCATGGTGTAGGCGGGAAACTTATCATTACTTATAGGTAAATCTATATCTTCAGATGTGCCGCTAAAGTGCACTATCGATTTTCTAGGTTGTTTCCTTTTTATTACATTACATTCCTGTTTGTTTATTTTGACTAGTTGAAATATTTGAATTAACCTCATAACTTCGTATATTAAACAATTAAATGTCTATTAAATGTCTACGTTAAATCCTTGCTGAAAAAGTTGTGGCCAGAGGCAATTCAAGTGTAATTTAATTAATCTGACAGAAAACAGAATTTACAAATTAATGAAACTTTTAATCTGGCAGGCACAAATAGGACCAATGAGTAAAACTTGACTCTAAAAGGGAAAGATTTTGGTGGCATAAAATCGGTACTGGTAAAAAGATTTATTGATGTAGTAAAGGGTGTCTCAAATTGATCTGACATTTTAAATTGCGCGCCATTTTTTTGCGGCAAACATAAAGTACTAGTCTTTGACAACTGGTATCAGGAAATATTGAGGTTTAGTCATGAATAATTTCACTATCATGCAACGCCTAGAAATTGTGAAAATTCATTACAGAAATGGTGAAAATTTTGCAGAGACGGCTCGAAAAGTTCGCACATCTTTTGGTCATCATAACGCACCATCTCGCAACACTGTGTTGCATTTAATAAAAAAAATTGAGGTTACTGGTTCATTTCTAACCTCGAAAAGCAGTGGCCGTTCTCGTACCGGTCGGTCGATTGAAAACAGCAGCAGTGGGTGCGAGTGTTGACGAATATCCATCTACCTCGATTCGCCATCGTGCTCAGCAATTGGATGTTTCAAGAAGCTCTGTGCAGCGAATTTTGACTAAAGATCTTCATTTGTATGCCTACAAGATCCAATTGACACAAAACCTGCAACCAGCAGACCATGCGCAGCGCCGTACATTCGCCAATTGGATATATGAGGATCAACAAACCGATTTTCCGAAGAAAATCATCTTCAGCGATGAGGCGCATTTTCAAATTACTGGCTACGTGAATTAACAAAAATGTCGGATTTGGGGAACCGAAAACCCTCAAGTGATCCAACAGCTTCCCATGCAACCACCACGAGTCATTGTTTGGTGCGGATTTTGGGTTGGAGGAGTAATTGGGCCGTACTTTTTCGAGAATGCTGCGGAAAATGCGGTTACTGTCAATGGTGTTCGTTATCGTGACATGATAACAAACTTTTTATGGTATGAATTAAACGGCATGGACTTGGAAGACATATTCTTTCAACAAGATGGTGCAACCTGCCACACTGCGTACGAAACAATGCAGTTATTGCAGACAAAGTTCTATGGTCGTGTTATTTCGCACCGCGGCGATGTGAATTGGCCACCAAGATCGTGAGATCTGACGCTATTAGACTTCTTCCTTTGGAGTTTTCTGAAAGAAAAGGTGTGTGCTAATGATCCACAGACCATTCCGCAGCTCAAGGAAGAAATTAGACGCACCATTAATGAAATTAGTCCGCAATTATGCCAAAATGTAATTGAAAATTTTGCCAAAAGAATAAATATTGCAAACAAGGTCGAGGCGCCCATTTATCGAATATTGGGTTCCACACATAACCTCTATGTTTGTACCTTATATTAAAATAAAAACATTCGTAATTTTCAAATAATATAATATGTTTTTTAATAAATTAAAATGTCAGTTCATTTTGAGACACAAAATAACAATATCGATGCAAATAATAAGTTTAAGATTTTACTCTTAAAAACTTAAAGAAATGCCTAGGCTTTGCAGAAGTACTTTTAAACAAAACAACCGCAAGATTTTGCTAAAGGAAAAGAAAAAAAGTTGCAAAATTTAGCAGTTGTATGGTATCAACTATATCGAAACATCCATCCAAAATAAATTAAATTAATTAATTCATGACCGCATCTATAAAAGCAATGAAGTTTAAGAACGTACCTAAGAAAGCACAAAAAATAATTCACAAATGCTTGATTTCACACAACATGTTTATAAATACCTCTCGGCCAAAAGCAAACAACCTGAAGAAATATTAAAAAAGACTGCACTCTTACCATTTTTTAACAGCAAATAAATAGAAGAAGATAATTTTCTAAAGAAAGCCCACTTTTTTGAAAAAATCACTGATAAAGAAATTAATATTTAATATGTATAAATTTTTATTATTATTTACTCGAAATACGTAATTTAAAAACTTCTTGCAATAGTAGAATTTGGTAAGTCTCTCCGAGGAAAAAAATGGATGGCTTAAATATTGTCACTGGTAAAGGAACAGAGTTATAGATTTGACTAAAGAAAGTATAAAGGAAGGTCTAGATAACGCCGCACATTTATAATTATATGTTCTAAATTAATAACTTCCCACTAAAAGAAGCACAAAAAGAGAACCTTATAAATGCTTGTTTCTCAGCCGAAAGTAACTAAAATAACATTTAAAAAATCAGGCTTGCACTAGGGTCAACAATGCCAAATATGTTTGGGTTTTATAACCATCTGGCCTAACATATCGGACTTGTCGCTGACAAGACAAGTGTAAAGGATCTTGGTTTTACCGCTTGGATCAATGCGGTAAGGAAACCACAAAACCCCAGGGTAGAACAACATATGGCCGAAGATGACATCGGTTAGTCTGATCTATGCGGAGTCTGAGTACCAAGCGACCCCCAGTTTAAGTGGTTTTATTATGGCACATGAAGATCTGCTTTAATGATTTATTTTATTTTCCTAGCTACTCGTAGAACATACATGGGTATAATCAGAGTGTGAGTCTATGGAAACTTGCAGTCAAACTAATAAGGATGAGCTGCTAAAGAGCAGTGAAGACGAGCTTTTCGGTGGCCTTAAAGATATAGACCCCAAAGACTGCAAGGTTAGAATGAATTATGCTGCCTGTAATAGGGCACTGAGCCAGAGGAAGCCCGGATAAAGGCATTAGTGTCCCTCCCGAGAGCACACGGAGAAGCTACCAAGAGATCTCAGTCAATTGAAAGTACACCGGATACAGCCACGGCTAAAAGGGTAAAAAGGCGAACAGTGCCTAGCACAGGTGGTAATATATATCTAATAGCTAGGCCAAAACTGGTGTTAGAGTAGGTTTAATCCTAAAAGGTTTTTCAGAATACCTCATGACTGCGGAACAAATCCAAGCTATAAGTGAGGCTTTATGGATAGAATAAACGAGGACGAAAAAAAAAGAAACAGCTCAAATTCCACTATTAAATTCACCATAGACCGTGCCACAACCGACTGATACAGGGCACATCAACTCATATCAAGCTGTGGGAGATATAAAGGTACTGGAAGAGGAATAGCCCTGATCAGCTACTTTCCTAATAGCAACATTTATTCTTTATTTAATTTATTTAATCTAACTGGTTCATGCCCAGAATGATCTAAAGATCTCCTACTAGAAGCTACTAAGGAGAAATCCGAAGGGACCTAAGTTGGAGTTCGGTGTATTCACAGTCCCCTAACAGGGTGGAGAAGCTAGGCCAATAGATCAACTATCGTTTTGGCCAAGTTGAACTGAAATTTAAGGGTAGAAGTGGCAAAACGACGTGGTGGCGTGAGGCAACCAAAAGAGCCACATTCCAAATCCAACGTCCTAAGAAAACCCGAGAAAGTATCATCCGTTATCAACGACAACAAAGGGCATAAAATTCCTTAATCGATCAATTGGGATGGATAGAAGTGAAACCCTAAAGGCAATACGCAGCGAAACACAAAGTTTAGGAGCCGATGCTAGTTAAATTTGACACAGGATTCTTGCTCGAGCCTTGGATAAGGAAACATATATTGAAAAAGTGAACACATTTATCGATGAAAATAACTTCCACAACATCAAAAAAGACCCTACTGCGAAGTTCCAGAAGCAGATTGTTGAAGCAATTAAAACAGAAAATTCCATTATCTCAGATAATGAAATCTACAAATATAGAATCTTGAATCCAAGGGCACCCACACTATACGGCCTGCCCAAAGTACACAAACCAAACATCCCGATAAGACCAATCGTCTCCTACATCAATGCTCCCTCATATAGTTTGTTTCCTCTTCGCGGAAATATTCATGAGTGATTTCGAAGACAAAGAATTTAAGAACAACACATCAACAAGAAACATACAATTCTGGTGCAGATATGTTGATCATATTTTCTGCATATGAAATGGCACAGATAGACAGTTGGATACTTTTTTAACAACCCTAAATTAAATTAATAGAAAAATTCAATTCACCATAGAAAAACAAGTCGACGGAATACTCAACTTTTTAGACCCGAGTATTTCAATAAAAAGAAATAAACTTAAATATGCCATATATAGAAAACCAACTGCCACAGACACACTCATCCCATCAACATCACTACATTCTGAACAAATCAAATCCTCCGCATTAAATTCATATATTCATCGTCTGATCAACATCCCACTAAGCGAAGAAGATTTTAACCTAGAACTGCATACAATTTACCAAATTGCACCAAAAACATATACAAGAAAAAAAAGGTAGACAGGATCCTAAAACCGAAAAGAAGAAAAATAGTTCAAAAACTCTTGTTTAATGAGAGTAGGAACCAAAGAAGATAGCAAGTTCGCAGCCATTCCATACATTCCATACGTGAGCCAGAAGATTGCAAAAGAACTTACCAAACACAATATCCGAGTAATAGAAGTCAACAGGAAAAATTTGAAAAAACACTTAGTTAAAAACAAAATAAAGACGATAGACCCACTCGAAAAATCCGGCATTTATCAAGTACAATGTGAAAATTGTGACGGAAAATATATAGGACAGACAGGAAGAAATTTCATGATCAGGTACAATGAACACAAGAAGGCAATAGAAAAACAAACCACGGGAACAGGATTATACGAGCATTGTGTCATAACAGGACATCAGTTAGCCGACATCAAACCAATTCGCTTTGCAGAAAAAGGCCGAAAATTAAATCTCCTTGAAGGTCTGGAGATTAAGAGAGCAATTAGGAATGGTGATAATCTTCTAAACAACCAGAACGAACTGTTTACAAGTTCGAATCTCTTAATCTCTGGTCTTTCGCACTATTAACCGAATAATATATATACAGGGTGAGTTTTTTTCGATGTTCTCTATGGGGATCTCGAAAACTATAAGAGATAGAGAAACGGTTAAATGGGGAAAGAAGTGTAGATTTACGAGACGAATAAAATTCCACTTTCAAAGTTTTCAAAAAAGTCAAGGGTAACTAGATATTTTGAAAAAAGTAAAAAGTGTCAATTTTTTCAAATCAATATTTCTCGGTTATTATAACAGATAGAAAAAAATTGTAAAGGACAAAGTTTTAGATAATTTTATGTAGATTAATAAAAAATAATCAGAAAAATTTTATCGCCATTATTTTCCGAGATATGATGCAAACTTACATTTTTTTAAATGGAAACCATAGCTGGCTATGGCCTCATTCAAAAGATAATTTTTTTCTCTTTAATCCAATATGACATGCGCTTACTTATTTCCAAAAATAAGTGAGTTATAGTCATTTCAAATTTTATTATAAATAAAAAATGGGTAGCCATGAAAAAGATGAAAGTAAAACAATTGCAGTTGTTTATAATAATAGCAATATTGTAATTATTAGTTTTACAAAGTTAAATAAAAATGAAAAACCAGCATAAGAATAATAATTTTGTAATTATCAAATGGCCTTCTGTATGTGGTATAGACCCATTTGTCAAGAGGATAATACGTTTCTTACAAAAATATTATGAACAGATGAATCGCGATTCACTAATTATGGTATTTTTAATCGCCACAATGAACATAGATGAACTTAAGAGAATCCACGAGATGTTTCACAGAGAAAACTACAAATTAAATTTGGGTTTAATCCATGGTGTGTTTGGATTAATAATTTTCGGTCCATATATTTTTGAAAGCTCACTAAGTGAAACTGATACTTTCATTTTCTTCAGAAAACATTTGAAGATACGCTCGATTGTTTAAATTTATCATTATAAGCAAGATTAAAATGGTTCCAATATGACGGTGTTCCACCTCATAACATGTTGGCTTTTCCTAAGTCATAAGTGGGAAGAAATAAACCAATCCCAGGGCCACCTATATCTCCCGATCTGCGCGATTTAGAATTTTTTCTGTGGGGTTATGTAAAAATCAAAGTATATGAAAAATCATATCAATCTCTGGAGGATCATAAACTAGTTGTTATTGAAACATTTAATTCAATTTGCATGAGAACAGTCAAAAAGCGATCAATTCAATTTTAAAAAGATATAATTTATGTCATAATAGTATTAATAGTGGACTCTTTTACCATATTTTTTTAATATTAAAATTTTTCTCCCATTGATATATTGATAATTACAGAATTACTTTATGCAGTTGTTTCATTGTGATTTATCTCTGTAAAACTAATAATTACAATATTGCTAATATTATAAACAACTGCAATTGTTTTACTTTCATCTTTTTCATGGCTATCTATTTTTTATTTATAATAAAATTTAAAATGACTATAACTCACTCATTTTTAGAAATAACTATGTCATATGCCATATTGGATCAAAGAGAAAAAAAATACCTTTTGAATGAGGTCACAGCCAACTATGGTTTCCATTTAAAAAAATGTAAGTTTGCGTCATATCTCCGAAAATAATAGCGATAAAAATTTTCTGATTATTTTTTATTAATGTGCATAAAATTATCTAAAACTTTGTCCTGTTTTGTACAGTTTTTGTCTATCTGTTATAATAACCGAGATATATTGATTTGAAAAAAAAGACCCTTTTTACTTTTTTCAAAATATCTAGTTACCCTTGACTTTTTTGAAAACTTTGAAAGTGAAATTTTATTCGTCTCGTAAATCTACACTTCTTTCCCCATTTAACCGTTTCTCTATCTCTTATAGTTTCCGAGATCCCCATAGAGAACATCGAAAAAAACTCACCCTGTATATATATATATGTATATATATATATATATATATATATACATTGTAACATCTTCTTTTTAATTAGTTGTTTTGTAATTCCTTTGAGAATGGTCGTCATTGACCGAAACACGTGTCAGGAAACTGAATATTACGATATGAAACTAAACAAGTGATTTAATTTGAAATTGCCTAATATTATAATGTCGTTGCAATGAAGAAAGTATATACCGAATTATAAATTAATTCCATAATTCACTCTAGAAAGAGACAAGTTGTCATAGCCTTCGTCTACTTTCCAAGAAGACAAAGCAAACCGCCACTAAAGGTAAGTAGACTCGTGTTTTTTGAAGTGGTGTAGAAGAAGTAATAAACACCTCCTCCTGGCTGTGATGCCAACGCACACAATATGGTCTGGGACAGCACGGATACCAATAATAGAGGTAAGGAAATTCATTATCCCTAAGAATTGAGATATTAACGGAGGTAGCGAGCCTACCTTTATGAATGGAATCGGACAGGAAATGTGCCTTCGCAGCAAGCACAATATAAAATTAGCATCTTGTTTGTCGGAACATCTGCAGATTGACTTTAAATTAGAGGCTACAAGGGAAAAAGCAATGGAGTATTAAAATCGGAGGAACACAGAGTGGAGACTCTATAGAGAGTGTTTACAACCCGATGATCTCTACCTTAACATATAAACCGTCCATCTGCTGACTTTCAAAAAACTTTGATCAATATACTGAATTGAGCTTATTCCTTCCTACCAGAGAAAGCAAAAGTATGGCTGGTAAACTCATTACAACAAAAAATTGAATATGTAGTCGGTAGCTTTAAATCCCTTAAAGCATCTGACCCAGTTGGTATTTTCTTTGCACTGCTACAGCATAAGCTGGATATAATTACAAATCCAGCTTTACGCTAGGCCATAATCAAATAAAATAGGGGCTAGAGTGATATAAAGCGGACGGAAGGCCACCCGATAAGGCCAAGTTCTACCGCCATACTATTATTAGAAACATATTATAGACAATGATATTAGGAGCAGTACCTTAGAGGTAAATATGCTCCATAGGTAGCACTTTGCTTATCAACCTCAAATTCACTGCAGATGCACTTCATTGTCTCACAACAGGCATATAAACTTCACTATAGCACAAGGAGATTGCATTGGGTATTTTTGTGGATTTTAAAGAAGCGTTTGATAACACAAAACAATGGGAAAAGGGGCCATCAAGAAGGATATCGACATACCCACAAAAAGTTTGATCAAAGCAGTACTTGAATACCGTAGGAACAGCGCCGGTATAGGGAGCGAATCAATAACTGTAACCACAGCAGAAGGGTGCCCACAAGGCGTTTTATCGCCCCTGATATGTGGTATCGTCTTCCTGAAGACCTTGGTCGATAAGGGTTATTGTGCGCAAGCTTATACCAACGACATAGCAATTGTCAATAGGCAATGTCAATCCAGACAAACTTGTAAGGCTGCAAGGCCAGGACACGCAAATATAATAGGCAGCCGATTTACTTGCCAGGAAAAGAGCAGCGACTACAATGATCGGACCACATCATATATGTGGGCTATCAAAAGCATATAAGAATCTATTAAAAACTAGAGGAATATAAAGTTTTGTTTAACAATAATGATTATGAGCACAGCTTATTGCGACAATTTAGATTAATGAATTATCTTCTTATTGTTTAAATATTAGTATTAATGAAGAACCTTTAATTAGAAAACAATAATGTATATTCTTTACCTAAAGAAGCCACGGTGTGGTAAAACAATTGTAGTGGGTCAAATAAAAAAAAATGAAAATCAACCACTTATTATTAATTAGATATAATTATATTTGATTTAAGCGTTTTTGTACAGACTCTTCATGTTTTTAGCAATTAGCAAGGATTAAAAATATGCTAATAATCAACTCTATTAGCACTACTATTAAATCGTTTTGAATAATTGGTGGTACATATAGACATATCTTAAAAATTCCACTGGAAATTAGGAATAATATTTTACATCCCAAATGGTAACATTAAAATATCATTCCTCTCCCGCAGTTTTTTTCTGTACCCCTAGATTAATTACTTTTTTTCTCAATTGTCTAAACTTTTTAAACAATGTTTGATTCTATCTGACATAATGACTTATTATATCTCTCTAAAATTATCTAACATTTTAAATTAATTTGTGTATTACAAATAGTCAAATAGTACAATCATCAAAGCAATAAATATTTGAATATTTTTGTTTCTGTTAAAAAAAGTTTTTTAATTTACATAAAAAGGGAAATAATTTGGTATAAATATAAATGTGAAAAGGAAATTATGGAGATTTTACTCTAATAAAAATGTCACTTAATTAAATATGGTCATATGTTAAAATGAGGTATGGAAAAGTTGTTTAAAAATAACCACTTAATTATATGAATAAAATAATGTGCATACTAACTGTAAATAAACGTATAAAAAATATCGGAATATATTGTTATTTATCTCGATATTTAATATTGTCAAAATTTGATTTTTTAGAGATAATTAAAGTAAAAACAGATATATAGATGACATCTATTGTCTAAAGCATTACACTAAACTTTTCTAAATGATTAGAAATTAGGGGAGTTTAGTGAAAACTTTAGACAATAGATACCATCATAATAGTACTGTTTATCCTTGCGGATACATCGAGACACAAAACTCCGGGTAAAATTTCGTTTCCCTGCCTTTTCTGGGCCAAACTAATCCAAAGTAGATCGAAACTGCTGTAAGTTGCTGCTATTGACAGGGAAATAATAATTAAATATTTTGAATATTTAAAATTATAGTTTAATTGATACACTTTAAAAATAACTTGTGTTTGAATAGTATAATATAGTGTAAACATAGTAAAAAAAATAAATTGTGCACACAACACAAACCATAATTTTGTTTCATTTAATAATTTTCTATCCAATTAGTGAGGAGGAATTTGTAATTACTTGTAATAAAACTTTTAGTGTTGTATCTTTTTTCATATGGAATAAAACGAAAATGCATAGCTTGGATATAAAGTTCCTCTCTAAGACCTCGAGGGCTATAAAGCTGCACTTCATTGGGGGAAGGTGCAGTAGTTAATTCTGTAAAAAGTGAGATTTTATCCCCCCAGGCAATTCTTCGCTCCCTTCATCCAGAAGGGTTTTATGAAAAAAAATGCACTTCACTTAGAAGCGATTTTCTTGTCTATTGCTAAATTACATAGAAACTACAATATTTTCGTCTTGTATTAGTTGTCAGGGCAATATCCATATATTTCGAGATAGACAGGATTACGTAACAGTTTGCATTATAAGCTGCTTATAAAGTAGAAACAATATATGTTATAAAGTTTTATGACTAAAATATTATTCACATTTTATAATCCGGATCGCGTTTAAAGTCATAGAATATAAATGTAATGTATATAATGTAAATTATATGCAACTTATACAATTCTTATATAAATATGTTTATTGTTAGAGTACAAAGAAAAAACTTGAAATGTATTCATTTATAGGTTGTATTTGCAATCTAATTAAAATATTGTTTTATTTAATTTAAATTAAATACAGATATTTTTAATGGCATTTGATTTATTTAACTATTTTGCTAGTTTATGTTGAAGGCGTTGTTATACATATTGAATAATTGTAATTAAACAGTGTTTACTCTGTTTGTATAACATAGGTTAAATTTATATGATAATCGTGTTTTGATTTCAACCACGTGGTTCTTCCGCCGTGTTATTTGTATATTTTTGTGTATGTGAATGTAAATAAGCTTTTTACATTAAATGATCGGCTTCACGTTAACGCGCCGTTATTTGTATCTCAATAGCGAATATTACCGGTTGCTCATCCACTTGATAACCCCGACTATACTATCGGTATCGATAGTTCGACTTTCGTTTCTTGATATTTTGTAATTAAGTTCTAATTAGCTCTCAGTCACTATGGTTGTATATTGTAAGAACTGGGTACTTTTTAGATTCATATTTAGCATGGACTAAACCAAGAGAAACATAATTTTACTTGAAATTTTGAAAAATACTTTTCTCTAGTAAAATATGTATTCCATTAATAATTTCCATGCTATATTTCATAAAGTTTAAACAAATTAATATTAACCTTTGTTGATATCACACATTTTAATTTATATTTTTCATTGCAAAACCAATCGTTTTATGTTAATTACTTAAAATGTATCAAGTCAAAATCGCCCTAACCCCATATTTAGGCTAAGCTAAGACTATGTATAAGTAAATAGATGTATGTATAATTATTTTAATTTCAAGCCAACACAATAGTTGGAAGAATCAACCAAAAGTTTAAGATAGTCGATAGGTACATAATATTGTACTAAAAATATAAGGAATACTAAGGATGGATGAACAGTCTCAGAAGACAATTACTTTTATATCCCTCCAAGAATAAGATACACATCTAGAATATACTTCATTGTCGATGGCTTATCAAACAACTAGAGAACCATAGTCAACGCTTAGACCTCAATAGTATACAAGCTACGAAACGAAACGAAATTTCAGTAACGTTGAAGTACGTTCACATTGTATGCATTGCTGAACATTACTTACAGACACGGACAATGAAACATAGAGTTTCTATAAGCTCATGAGAAAATAAATTTCAAGGCCATTCTGCTTTCCCTCGAAAATAGAAACTCTTTCAACAATTTCAATAGAAATGATCCTCCACTGTAACGATAAAAATATAACTGTGCCATTAAACAGCATGCACTGTATTCCAACTCGAGTTTTAACTGTTACAAGATTAAACAGAATCTTTCTACAAAAAAAAATAAACAATGGCAGCCATTAAATGTAAACTTAAATCCAAAAACCTAATCAATGGGCAATTTTCTTCTGTGATATTATATAATAGCGATATTTTCTAATAATGCAAATTTGGGCGTAATAAAAGTCCATTGGTACCAGATTACTTCTGGCATATATTGATCCCAATCAACAACAAAAGATACTATAACGATATTTTGAGTTTAAACACAAAGGGGCCGGCCCCGTTGGTACAGTGATTAGCGTGCCGACTGTAGTCGGAGAAATCAAACTGATTTGTGAAAAAGACTAATTAACTAATTACAGTCCTCTTTGTTACATTAACGCAACTACAATTAGTCAACGTCAATACGTTGCAATAACGTCAGACTCGCCATTGGTCCCAGTTAAATAGATATAAATCGAAAAATCCAACTCAAAAGCTCCGAATGGAAAGCTGTAATTTATCCTCCACTAACTGTAGCAAAATCTAGCTAAATTCTAGCAATATTCTTGAACAAGTTTGACTAAAACTATATAACAATTTTCCTATATATTTCTAAAATATTACGTGTACGACTTATTTTCTAAAAAAGCAATTGTATAATTATCCTACATCGGCTTGTATTATTGGACTACTCAACAAAGCTTTCCGATATATAATACAAATATTTTCTGAATAACCGATTTACTTAAAAAAGTACATTTAAGTGCAATTTAACTATTGGTTTTTAAACAACATTAACCATCTTCAAACAGTAAACGAGCGTTGAAATGTTCATTATAATCCTGAGTAGTTATAACAGGAAGAAAACTTTCGCAAATTACATTTTCTGGTGATGAAACTTGTAGGTATTCGAAAAAAATAACCAACGAGTTTGTAAGGAATTACTGATGGCAAACATTAAATATGTTATAACTGGTGGATGGCTAAAGCTAAAAAAGAAAAACAATACGTCCAGTTTTATCGAAATTTTCATCAGGTAAGACTAAAATATTGAAACGGTGCTTTATTTCAGTTGCAATTTTCATGGTTTGCAAATCAGTTGTTGTAAAAGTCTTAACTATAGCCCGAAATTAAGCAATATATGATCGCCTCTTTTCTACGAAATATTACAGTGGTACATAAGAAAACTTGTGTGCCTTTGAATATTACATAAACATTTTCTAAAGAAGCAGATTGTGCCACCTGTTTCCGATTTTTTGTCAACTGAATGAGAGGGCTTTTCATCTGAATATCTAGGGAAATACGAATTATGCATTTTGATTCCACAACTAACATAATACAATTTTGAACTAGCACTTGCTGAGTGTTTACCAAAACTTATATGACTGTTCATCATTAACTAGCGATAAATGTCTCGGAGGAGGTATATTAATTGCTATTCGTAATTCACTAATTATACAGCTTATTTCAATTGTTGAACAGTGCTATGTTTTGCTTAAGGTTGGCTCTCATAAATTATTATGGGTGGAGTTTACATCCCTTCTAAGTCTTTATATGATAAATAACAAGCATATACTCAAACAGTTGAATTTTTATTTGATACATATACGGACTCAGCATTTTTTATCTTTGGTGATTACAACATTACACAGCTTCAGTGGTCATTGTATAATTGCAATGCAATTATGATTGGGAAATACATTTTAATTGAAACATCTAGTTATATATGTCTCAAATCAATAATATACCGAATAGTTGAGAAACTTTCTTAAACCTATGTTTTATTTCTTTATCTAATGTTGATATTCAATGTGATTCACTATACAATAATTGTACTCATCACTATGAACTCTGAATGGCAATTGAACCTGCTATAAATAATTAATATTACATCGAATGTTGATATTTGATTTGCTGATTATCTCAGTATTAATTATATTCTCGGTTTAGTTAAGTAGGATTTTACATTTTACATTTACTGATATTGATAGTATGACTTTTAAATAAATTAAATCAAAAACATATCCAAAATGGTTTAACAATACCTTGATATCACTAGTAAAAGAAAGAAAATTGTTCATGCCAATTACAAGAATAGTAACAGCTTAGATGACTATACCATTTTCAGCGAACTTCATGACAAATGCTCAATTTTAAGCAAATATTTGTATTATTCTTTTTGTCAGTGAATATAGGGTGGTATATGTAAAAATCCTCGCGATATTTAGAAATTTATAAATGATGCCTTGGGCACAAGTGGTATTCATTCATCTATATTCTACAAGGACAAAATATATGTTCAAGGCAGTGATGTTTTAATCAATACTTCTGTGAAGTTTATGCGAGTGCTAATAATGATCTGTTTGAATTTAGGGCATCTAAAAATGTCATTCCTGAAGGGTTACAGATATCATTGGATAATGTTTTCAACGCGCTTCAATCTCTTAACAGGATGTTTACTTGTGAATCTGATTATGATTTCCTATTTAGGTGTGACTATACTCTGTCACAAACTTTACATACTTTATTTTCTACTTCTATTAAATTAGCTTGTGTTCCAAGTGATTGAGTTATATCTCCCCAATTTTTAAAATTGGGGATAGACAATGTGTCGAAAACTATTGTGAGGTTGCCATACAATCCCTAATATTTTTGGCGATTTAGTAACCATACAAATTATCTATACGTCTAAACACTTATTTAGAACTCATAAACACAGGTTTGTGAAGGGTAAATCGGCTACAACTAACTTATTGGAATTTCAAGATTTTCTTAATAATTCTTTCCAAAAACACATGTTTTTTAGGTTAATGTCATTTACACGTTTGACAGGGTTCAGCACTCTATATTGGTTTCAAAGTTATATTCCTTTAGATTTCACAATTTGACTGGAAGGTGGATTAAAAGTTTTTTAGAAGAACGTCGACAAATTGTTAAGGTTAATAACTTTACATCAAAACCAGTTCAGATAACATCAGGTGTACCTCAAGGCTCTCACATCAAGACTATTTTACTTCTTATATATATATATATATATATATATTATATATATATATATATATATATATATATATATATATATATATATATATATATATATATATATTCTATATATTTGTAATAATAATAATATCTCTTTATTTTCAAGGTGTCATATACATGTACAAAATGAAAATTGCGTCAAAATTACGAACTAAGTTAATCTAAAACATATATACACTACAATACATTTTACATCTACCATGCTGTGATAAATTCTTCTATTGAATATGGTTCACATTCAATTAAGAATTCTGTAACTGCTTCATATATTCGAATTGTTTACATTTTGCAGATGATTTGAAATTGTATCATTGTATTGACGACATTACTAATTGTTTACATCTACTATGTGATATAGATAATCTATTTAGTTGGTGTGTCAGGAATAATTTATTTTTAAATATTAAAAAATGTAAATCTATCACTTACTGGATTCAGATTTATCTTATTCATCTCATATTTTTCAAATGTGTAATATAGCATTTCGATTCCTAGGTTTTTTATTGAGGCATTGTAAACATTTTAACTATGATACATTAAACACGATTTATTGTGGATAAGTTAGATCTAAATTACAATATTGTTCACAAATTTGGTCACCATACTATAAAAAGTACGTAGGCAAGATAGAATTTAATTGGACCTTTGTTTATTGCACATAATTGTTTCTGGGCATAACTCCACTAATTTGCTTGAATATATGAATTTTCATGTAGTAGTTTCTACCAATTATACGTATTATAGTCCATTATTGCGATGCATGGGGTTTGCTGACACACTTAAATATTATGATAATTTTGATTTATTTGGTAGTTTTTATTATACGTTTAAATTTGTATTAAGGAGAATTCTATATTGGTGTTAATTGTAATTTTATATTTATTTTTATTATATGTTGTGGCTGGAATCAATTCTTATTTGTCTTTATAATACTTTGTACTTACTTGTACTAATTTATTTTTGTATTCTAGTATATATATTTATCATTATTACAGAATTATGTAATGTTTTGTAAAAATGTGTTAACCATTTAAATAAATAAAACAATTGTAATATCATTCATAGGTACGCACAATGTTAAACTTAGTTCTATGGCAGACTTATAAAACTGAGGCACATTTATTTAATTTATGATAAATTAATCCAAGTGCAAGTTGCCTGTTATCCTTAGATCCACGGAAATTCAAGAATTTGTAATTTTAACATGCTTATTTCCACAAATCGTGAAACTCAAAACTAATTCTTTAACAAAACAATAATGAAAGCAGGGTAATTTTTTTGTAAATCATTTGTAATTTTATTATCTAAAGTTCAGCATTATTTATAATAAAATATAATTACGTAAACCAATTTACACAATTCATTATTCGATTTGAGAATCTTTAAAAAAATAACATTTGGTTAGAAAATGTTGAACTAATAAGTCAAATATAACAGGAATATCTGAATGAAATGTAACAGTATTTAATAAATTAAGACGTACTTTTTCTAAATAACTAAGAAGATACGAAAATGTCTTTACACTGGGTAAATTAATTTTTATTCATATTTTTAATAACTAAGGAAGCAGGAGAATCTTCATGTTTACCCGAAAACTTCCTATTGTACATTTCGGACAAATAATATTTAATTCTGCACCGTATATTGTCCATTATAACCAATTAATATAAATGGCGAATAAATAAACACGTTTTATTAAAAGTGAAAACGCATCTAACTTTGTGTTGTTGTTTAGACACGAACGCATAAACAAAAAAAATATGTAGTATTTAGAGACGACGTCTACAGCCTAAATTGATAAATATCTGTTCAAATTCATGTGTAAAGTATACCCCGTCATTAAAAGCAGACCACCAACACCTATTCCGATTCCGTGTAACCGATGCAACATTATGGCGAATTGTAAAGAAGACATTTACTGCGCTAAATGCACGGGCCAACATCCAACCCACACATGCTCTACCCAGCTACCACCGAAATGCAAGTCATGCGGAGACATGTCGCATGGGGCATGGTCTACCAAGTGTCCTAAACGCCCTATGGAGCCCATTCAAGGCATTTCTAATGTAAAAATTCAGACAGTCAACAAAAAATCAGCCGACATAGACACCAACTTGACGAAAAATTCACGCATTAATTCACCCATCACTCACCATGACTATATAATTAACGTATATACGACAGAAAACAACTCACCAAATAATTTAGACAGGGAGGCTTTATTGAAAAAACTAAAACCACGATTTATAAATACATATCAAATCGACACTCACGTTAACTTTTCTGGTAACAGAATGTTTATAGTTATGTTCGATCTCAATGCACCAAACGCTATCTATCCCGTCGATCCATCGATAGGAGTGCGAAGCAGCTACGTTCAAGTTACTAGAAATGGCTAGCACAGAGGTCTTATATACTAACATTAATCCCCTTCCCAGAAAATCCCATCTCCTGTCAAATTTCCTCAGTAATAATGGTATACATATAAACATGAATGTGGAAACTAAAACAGATAACCCATATGCATTCAATAATTGGTCAGCAATCCAAATTTATTCCTTTACTCCCTATCAAAACCAACGAGGCGGTTTAATAGTGTCGGCGAGACCCGAAATCAAACTAGGAAAAGCTAATCCACCTAAAATTAACAACATAATTAATGAATGTCTGCATTGTACTGTTGAGCTGCCTTTATTTATCCTCCATATATTCCTAGTTTGCTTCCACCACACATCCCTTATTGAAGATACTATCCTAAAAGTTTCCCTATACGACCACGTCATAATCGGTGGTTTTAACATTAACAAGACCAAACTCAAACAGCTGTCCTCTTTTATGTCTAACTCAAATTGTACTCGTGTCAAAACAGCCCCTAGGTTTATTATGTCAGAAAATCAATCCTCAACTCCCGACGTCCTATTATGTACTAGTAATATTCAACACCTAATCCAAAATGTCTGTTTAATCCCTCATACACATTGTCCCCTAAAATTTTGAATATGAGTAATGTAATTTGTATTATATCTCGATTATTATTATTGGTTGCCATGGTTATTGCTGCAATATGCATGTCAATTTGACATTTTGAAGCTATAATGTTATCAGGAATTTTATGATCATCTATTGTTTGGCTCAACAAGGAGATGTTTTCGAACATTTAATAAGATGAACATTGCACTTATTTGTTATTCGTTACGTCAGCATTGTGTCCGTAAAGATAATAATATTAAAATATCGTGTAAATATGTTTCATTTTGATTCCCTATTTTATTACAAATTAGAAATTACGGATTATTTCCCGTTGGTCAGTCCATTAAAATATGTGACGAGCGTGGTAACTAAGCAACGAGTAATACATTGAAATGCCCGTATTCAAAGTTTCAGGGGACAACGTGTATATGTTCAGACCACTTGTCAATAAAATTTTCATTACAAATAAATCCACCCATCCCAGCAACCCCAAAAATGATATATAAATACAACGACTTCGACATTAATAAAGTGACAAAGGACATGACAGATATTATCTCCAATAATACAAAAATTAACTCTACAATTTCAAATTTTATGAATAGACTTACAGAGTTAATCAAACGTAACACACCCACAGATATTAAACAATCCTACAAATATCCCCTTCCTAAATTTATGCTTAGATTTATTAAATATAAACGACAACTGTACAGGGACCTATGACTAACTGACGACACTCATTTAAAACGGAAATTTAATAAAATCAATACGGACATTCATAATCTAATTCGCAAATACAAGTCAGACCTATGGATCAAAGCCTGCGAAAACATCAATAAGCAACAGGGGAAACAGTACTGGGCAGAAATTAAAAAACTGTCGAAATTAAAAAAAACGGACTATCCTCAAAGTATACGACACCCAACAACAGACGTAACACTAACGGATGATATAACAATAACAGACACTTTTGCGGACTACTTTGAAGAGACATACCAAATAACAGAAGACAGAATATACGACAAAGACTTTTTCACCTCTATTAACCACTGGTATACCGACTTTAAAAACATTCCCTCTCTCCATCCTCCCGAGGACGACATAGAAGAGGAAGAATATTTTAGCATTCTTTACAAAGGCAAAAATACAGCATCTGGTTTTGACAACGTGTCTCGTATAATCCTGAAAGCCCTTCCCTACAACATCCATCAATATATCATCGAAATCTTCAATTATGTGTATAAGTCCCAAACCATACCTCAGGAGTGGAAGCGAGGTATATTAACATGAATCCACAAACAAAACAACGATCCATTATCAGTTTCAAGTTATCGACTAATTACACTGCTACCAGTCCTGAGCAAAATTTTTGAGACAATTCTCAAAAACAAAATATTGTTTCACATTTCCGACAGCATCCCCCCTTATCAGTTTGGTTTCCTCCAAAACAAATTTACCACACTTCTCTTATCCATACTTACTTCCAATTGCCAAACAGCAAACCTCGAAGGGCAGAAGTCCGCTATTGTATTCCAGGATATACAAAAAGCGTTTGACTCTGTCTGGCATCATCTGCTCCATATAATTGATTGTTTTTTAAATAACCGGCTGCTTAATGTACGAGTCAGAAATACCCTTTCCCACTCATTTATTCCTCATCAAGGTGTACACCAAGGTACTCCCCTTTCTCCATTCCTATATAATATTTTTGTCCATGACATATACACTGACGAGCAAAAAATTAGGGTCACTCCGTTATTTGAAGTTATTTTAGAAATTTTTAGATTTTACGTTTTTATTTGGTTGTAACAGTTTACTAACTGATTGCTTGAATAAGGAACTAAAATTTGGTTGTTGAAAGTTTTTGGAAAGTAATGAAAATGAACAATTTTAATTTGATATGCTAAGTAATGAAAATGAATACGTTTACTTTGATGTGCTTTTTTGAAACAAAAGCAAGTTTAAGGACAGACTAGTTTTTGTTTCTATGGTGTCATCTGTTAGTTGTTTGTGTATTGTTGTCATTGTTGTTGTCTTGCAATGAGCAAAAATCCTGTTGTTGCGACACGAATTGTGGGGGCTTTAGAAGACGGCCGCGGTCAGCGCGAAACTGCAAGAAATGTCAGTCTCAGATAGACGTGTAAGAGTGTGGCGACGGCAAGGCGAGAGATATCCTCAAGTGTGTATTGCCGAGCGATTTCCATTTGGTGAAGGATCAGTTATAGCATGGGGAGGCATATAGTCTGTTCGTTGGATCTTTCGTCGTACGTCACAAACTATCGCTTCAAAAAACGACGAAAGTTTTACAGTGCGTTCTTTTTCTAACGCATTTGGTTTACTTTATCAGACTGAATGTTTTTGCGTCGTTTCTCGAAGCGATAATTTGTGACGTACGACGAAAGATCCAACGAACAGACTATATCTTTTGACACTCACATGGCGTTAGTTTTTAACGAGAATGGAACGTTGACTGCTCACAGGCATCTGATAGAGGTTATAGAAGACCATATTTTACCGTTCATGATGATTCTTGGAGACGACGCAACATTTATGCATGATAACGCACGAACCCACACTGCTCAGATAGTTACTGAGTATCTTGATGAGTGTCAAATCACAAGTTTTCTTTGGCCTGCTCGCAGTCCAGATTTAAAACCGATTGACCATGTTTGGGATGAGATGGGAAAACGTTTACGAAGACATATACCGACCCCCAGAATTTTTAGAGAGCTTCACGACATACTAGTGCAGGAATGGGATAATCTTCTGTAGAATGTGATCCAAAATCTGATCCAGAGCATGCCTCGTCGACTGCAAGCTGTTATCACTGCCAGAGAAAATAATACTCGCTACTGAAGTCCTTAAACTCTCTTTTGTTAAAAAAAAAAAAACATATTAAAGTAAACTTGTTCATTTTCGTTACTTTTTGATTTTTTTATTCAAGCAATCAGTTAGTAAACTGTTACAACCAAAAACACACGTAAAAAAACTAAAAATTTCTAAAATAACTACAAATAACGGAGTGACCCTAATTTTTGCTCGTCAGTGTATAATCCTAATCTTCAATATCTAAACCCTTCAGCCTACTGTCTACTTTTTGCAGATGACACCGCATTTAAGACTCTGAGCACACTACAAGGGCTGATCGACACTACAGCATTGGTTCGCCAAATTGAGAATCTCAATCAACCCTAATAAATCCCATCTGCTCATCCCTTTCCATCGTGCTCTATATCTTTAAATAACACCCAAATACCTCCATCCCAAAATTGTAAAATACCTATGAATATCCCTAGACCCCAAATTTACTTTCAAGACCCACACAATGAATCTCAAGCTGAAAATCAAGAATAGGGCTCGACACTTCAGTACTCTTACCTATCATAATAGAGGCATCTCTATCAAAACAGCGATACGCATATATAAAATGATTTGTGGGCCCTTAAAATATTAACAAAAATTAGGCATCCTAACAATCCCCTCTACAATCCCTCTAACACCCTACTATACGAAAAAACACAGATAATCTCAATAGAACAACGACTCGTACACCTAGCAGCCAAATTTGCCACTAATCCCCACATTCGTGACGTCCTAAACCATCTCTGTATTCCTCTTAATCCTAATATACCTCCTATATCTAAACACCCCAGCACCACCATTTATCAATTCATTTCATCTTGATTGATAGGACTGACAACGACATTCACTGACGAACGAGAACGCGCTGAAAGACCACCGGTCGATAGCCATAGAGCAGAAGAACAACTATATCAGAATTTATTTTATTTTATTTTATCCATTACATGTATTAGATTTTATTTTTTCTGTGAATGTTTAGTAGTAAAAATAATTGAAAAAATCGGGGTGGGTTTAAAAGTTAAGTTTTCTTGTATAGGTAACTACATCCTTATGTTGGTTATGATTCCTGCAGAACGAATCAGCTAATTTAAATTGTCTGAAATATTTTCCATTCAATATACTGCCCTTTCTATTCTATTTTGTCATTAGTTTGTTTACAATATTTTCACTGGCTTGTACTTATTGATCGACTTTTGTATAGCTGGTTATCAAATTAATGTAATAAATACATAAGAATATATTGCATATACTGCTTGTATCATCCTATAAATGAAAACCATATTTTGTTTAATAAATAAACCTTAATATTAAGAACAATAATGTAATTTAAAAAAATCACGATTAAATAAATTTATTAATTAATAGTTCATTTAATAATTTTAAAATTCGACTCCTTTTAAATATTTATCAAAAAAGTTAGTATAAATTGACTTCCATTTAATTATTTAATCGCATTTGGAAACTAAAAATGTACACGCATGCATAAACATATTTTCTGGCTACATATTTTGCACAAATAAACTTCGGAATTTGTACAAATATAACTTTTTGTTATTGTAACATTCATATTTTTAATAAAATATTTTTGGTACATCGAGGCTGGTGAGCAAATATTTGATAAAATTGATTAAAGTGCATATTTGTTACTTCAAAGAATAACAAAATACAATAAAGAGTATAATAGAAAACTCTATTACCCTCTCTATTTATTAAATTTTTTTATTGTAACATTCCTTAACCTATATATTAGATCATTCTTCTTATGTATAAAAAATAGGGGGTAATACAGATAAAAACAGCTTGTTAAATTTAAATTAAAAACATAAATTATGAAAATATAATAAATACTAAATTTAATAAATAATAAACAAAACATTAATTTTCATTTATCGTTTAGTGTAAACTTTCATCGTTTCCATTACATGGTATTTATTATCAGATATTATTTATCATGGCAAATGTATAGATGAATTTATTAATTAATTCGCGTACAACAATGAATATTTTGGCGTTTTTAAATACAAAAATTTTAAAATATACTAAATACATTAAAATATCTGAATTCATTTTTGATATGCAGTAATATTTTTTTATAATACCTGTAGAATTTGCAATTTTCATTTCACACTAAATATTTAGCTAATACCCTTTTATTTATAAACAAAATCAATGACGTAATATAGTATATTAGGTACATTATAATTATTAGTTAATTGTAATCAAACAAATAAATTAATTTTAATGACCCCATTAATAGGTTTGCGTAAATAAATGCAATAATCAATTACTAAATGAACTAATTAATTTGAATCAGTTTTCTATCTGAACAACTCGGCAATCAAAAGCGATACATTTATCTACAGCGTAATTAATTAATTCTGCAAGTTTGTTAAGTTATACACTGTTTCATTTCCAATATAAACCATGTGAACTTTCTAATTCCTAACTTTATAAATTACCAATAGTTATGTTAGATACGGTTTCATTTCCAATTAACTAATATAATCTTAAATTGGTTGCTTGAGTGACGTGAAGATCAAATTAATTTGACAAATAAAGCATCATTAACCTTATTTCACAATTTAAAAATTGTGAAGAAAGGTTATTAGTGCTTTATTCTTCAAATTAATATAATCTTCCTTTTTTAGCTTTATGAATTGGGTTTCTAACTAAACTGTTCACTATTCAAAAATAGGTTATTTCTGTTTGAGTTAACTTTTTAACTATTAGTTAGGTACAATATGATTTTTATATTTGTAATAATTGAATGGAGAGTTATCCTATCTCTTATAGGACTTTTAAGTATTCGGTATTTAAATGTATCTGGGGTTTTTAACTAAATAATTTTAACGTTATATAAATAAAAACTTTCAACGTTTAAATTTGATTCAAGCATATCTCTTTCTCAAAGAACTCTCTCTCTCTCATCGTCTATCAATTTAATATTAATAACAAATTACAAAAAATTATTTAACGTTATATTGATATTCTTCAGTTTTTATTAGTCCTGTCGCTTGAAATATTAATCATATAATCTCCAAAATGACATAAATATCAAAAATATTTTTAAAGTTTACATTTCATTGCATCTTTCTTTATCAGAGATTTTTTTTTTAAATTAATAAATAAGAATTTTTATTTTTTAAATTTTAGACGAAGCGGATTTCGATAGTAGTAACATATATTTATTGACAAATTTTGTATATATTTACATTGGAATAGTGAATAATGAATAATGAATGAGGTGTTAATGTATTAATTTGTCAAAAGGCTATCGACCAGAGGTCTTTCTGCCTTGTTTTGTCCAGTCATATGGCGTCAGTCGTTAATGCGTAATGGGATGAAATGAAGTCAAATATAGTGGAATTAGGATTTTTAAATTTAGGGTTTATACTAGGATTTCTAGGAATACAATATAAGGATAATATGTGAAAGTTGAAAGGATTTTTGGAGAATTTTTCTGATAGGAATCGAATCGAAGACGTTCTAGGATGGGGATAACTAAAGTGGTATCATAGAGGAGCTAGTTAGAAGGATTGTGTCAGGGATTAAGAGGATGACGGAGTTTTGTTAGGGTACGGAGGGATGCTCGCTCGCTAACTTCGATATTGTGGGAGGTTGGATTGTTGGGATTGGGATAGAGGGCACAACTATAGTCCAATTATGGGCGACAAATCATCTTATATATTTTGACTGCTGTTTTGATAGTAATACCATCATTTCTGTATGTTAAGCATCGAAAATATTTTGCCCTAGATGTTATTTTGCTTTTAATTATAGCTGAATGCTTTTTAAAATTGATTTTGGGGTCTATGGTTATGCCTAGGTATTTAACGGAAGTTGAAGGAGGGATAATAGTTTGGGAAATTGAAACATTGTGAGGAGAATTATTGGTGCGATGGCATGGAATTAGGAGCTGTGATTTGTGGGGATTAATTTCAATACGCCATTTTGCAAACCAGTGTTGGAGGGAGTCAATAAGCTCTTCAAGGAATTGGAGGGCTTTTGGTAACGTGGGAGCATAGGAAATTAGGGCAGTGTCGTCTGCAAATTGTAGGAGATATTTGGAAAGATTGAAGTAGAGAGGATCAGGATTATAGATGTCGGAGCTAAAAATGTTGTATAATAGAGGTGACAGAGGAGAGCCTTGAGGGAGTTTTTGTTCGGGAGTAAAAGAAGAAGAGAACGAGTTATGGATTTTTACTTTTAGGGATCTATTAGAGAGGAATTGTTTAATGATAAAAATGATATGACGAGGGATGTTTAGGAGGTGACATTTATACAATAAGCCTTGGTGCCAGACAGAATCGAATGCTTTCTGGACATGCGGATTTCGATTTTTACACGAATTGATAAATGTTAATGAATGCTGTGGAAATCTGTTTTCACTTAAGTCTTATATTGTTATACTTGTAGTTGTAGCTATATATATTTTTAGTTGTATGTAAAAATACCGAATATTATGATACCCTAAAATTGATATAAGTCAATATGTCGTTATGAATAACAGCAATATTATTTATTTTATTGGTTTTATAGTTATTGTTTCTAACCTCAAAATCTAGTTTTTAAATTCAAATACAGAATTTATTTAAAATAGATATGTAAATCATCATCATCACCGCTGCCGGTTTGTTTAAAGATTTATTGAAATGAAACATAAATTTTATGTTTGAAAATTGAGTCACAAAATAAATTTCGTGTTATACAAACAAAGTTATTAGTGTGTTTCATGTCTATTCAACGTGTATAACAAAGGAGAAGCCTTCAACATCAACAACATTAAAGATTTGATTGGTATTTTAATGATCATTTATAGTTAAAATTGGTAGTTCATCTTAAAGGTTGAATCATTTGTTGACCTTGATTAAAAGTGCAAAGAAATTATAATTAGTTATGCAAAATGTACGAACGATATTTAATAATTTAGAAATATAATTTATTTCGTAAATTTTCAACAATGAGTGTCTTTTAAATTTCTTTCGCCAAAAGACCTTGAGTTTTGTAAACAGATGGTAATCTGAAGGAACTAAGTCTGAGATATAGGGTAGATGCTTAAATCTGCGTTACTAATGACTGACGGGTTTGAAACTAGCATTATAGACATAATCAATATGCCTACTGAAAGTTAACTTTTGATAAAAAGTTACTCCTAGATTTTTTACTTGACTGTGCGAAACAAAACCCAATTCGCCAATGTATAATTAACTTCTGACACAGTTCTTTTGCCGCTAAATAAGAGACATTGACATTTATTAATATTCAATTTAAGTGAGTTTACTTTACACCAATCCTCGAGTGTGTTAAGATCTGAGAGACTAATTGTCAAACCATTTTACTTAGTAGTAATTTAACTATTTACTTGAGCATATATTCTTACAGTTTAAAAAAACTAGGGAGAGAGGGCGTGCTTATTAATTAAATATATGTGCTAATGGATGAGATAACGCACCTAAAAATATTTTACAAAGAACGCCAGAATCTTATCATGACCAGATTTTCTGACATTGATGACGTCAAATTGAGAAATTAAGCCAATAAATAAGTTTCTAAAGTTATTACTAAAGCCAGCTGATGTTATCAAGGTACGAGGTTTATATACAATGGAGAAATAAGAAGCAAATGCATTCACGATATCAATCAGTTGGCTTAATTCAACATTACCCAATGAAATTATACCGAGAATGCACGAACAAACCTATTTACTGTTTACATTCATGACATAATCTCTATTAACAGATGAATTTAAAGAGTGATTTTTTAAGAGCTTTTGGGTTTGATTTAAAAAAAAACACAAAAAATTGAGATAAACGTATGAAATCTTTATTTGAGTCTGAAGAACGATCTATAAAATTCAAAATATTGACCGTGGCTACGCCTCAAATGATTCATACACTGGGTCCAATGTTGGCATACTCTCTCTAACATACCGGCCGGTATCTCAGGAATAAGTTCTTCAATATTGACTTCCAGTACGTGAACCGTTGCAGGCGTGTTTCTTTAGACATGAGTCTTAACATAGCCCTACAAAAAATAGTCCAAAGCGTTAAATCGCACGATCTAGGCGGCCAATGGAACGGCCCCAAACGTGAAATAAACTGTTCACTGAACTCGCCTCTCAATTGGGCCATTGTTTCGCGTGCTGTGTAGCATGTGACACAGTCTTGTTGAAATTACTGTCATACAAGTCCAGCTCTTTCATTCTGGGCAAAAAAAATAGTAATCATCGCACGGTAGCGCTCACCATTCACAGTAACGTTCCTTCGTCGCTGAACACAATTTTCCGACAAAAAGTGGATATTCATCCAACTTTACCAGCGTGCATTCACCAAAAGTTACCCTTTGTAGTAGGTCGCGTGGCTTCAATTCTTGAACCAGCTGTATTTTAAAAGGTTTTACACCCCAATCCTTCCGCAATTTTTCCACGTAGTGGAGTACGAGAGGCCAATTGCTGCGAACGGCGCCGAATCGATAATTAACTTTCAGCAATAACACTGGCGAATAAAACTGCGATATTTTCCTCTGTCCGCACTCTACATATGCGTGTTGGTGGTTTAATGTCTAATAATGTAAATTTGGTGCAAAATTTAGTTACAAGATTCCGAATACCCGCCTCAGGAGGTCGCCCAAACTGACCATAAAGTGAAAACTGCAACGTGCACTTCCTTAACCGAGCATGAATTTTGATAATAAGATTCAATAATCTGCAATCGTTGTTCGTTTGAAAGTCGATTGATGGTTAAATTATGGACCAAACTGAACATGTTTGACAGTTGACATATTACACGAAAATAGCTGAGCTGACAGTGTTGCCAAAAAGAAAGTTGCTAAAAAATCACCATTATATATTTTCTAAGTTTAGATATTTTTACTTTATAATAATTTAATTTATGCTTCTGGTACAACTTGAGATAGTGATTTTTAATTTTAATATTTCTAATTAAATCGTGACTAAACCAAAGAGAAAAATTCCTTCTTACCGCGTTCAATTTATGCGATGAAACAAATTTATTTAAGATAGCATAAAGTTTTTCATAAAACTTTTTACATGTACCTTCATTATTATTAAATGCAACAATATCCGACCAATAGTGAATGAGTATCTCACTAATATCTGAATTTTTAAAGTTATATCATTGCATATCAAACAATGGTCCAAAATTATTATCACATTTTTTATTTTGCTACCGGTTTCTGCAATGCCATCATCAGGCGAAACTGGAAAAGCGTATACTAGTTATAATTTAAAATGATTAAAATAAGATTAAAATAAAAATAGAAATATTAGAATTATAATTATAATTAAAAGATTAGATGCTACATTTTTGTGTGTTTAATTGTTATATAAGGATACGTGTATAAATATACAGGGTGAGTTTTTTTCGATGTTCTCTATGGGGATCTCGGAAACTATAAGAGATAGAGAAACGGTTAAATGGGGAAAGAAGTGTAGATTTACAAGACGAATAAAATTCCACTTTCAAAGTTTTCAAAAAAGTCAAGGGTAACTAGATATTTTGAAAAAAGTAAAAAGTGTCAATTTTTTCAAATTAATATATCTCGGTTATTATAACAGATAGAAAAAAACTGTAAAGGACAAAGTTTTAGATAATTTTATGCAGATTAATAAAAAATAAATATTGCTATTATTATAAACAACTGCAATTGTTTTACTTTCATCTTTTTCATGGCTACCATTTTTTTAATTTATAATAAAATTTAAAATAACTATAACTCGCTTATTTTTAGAAATAACTATGTGGTATGCTATATTGGATTAAAGAGAAAAAAATTACCTTTTGAATGAGGCCATAGCCAACTATGGTTTCCATTAAAAAAAAGTAAGTTTGCATCATATCTCGGAAAATAATGGCGATAAAAATTTTCTGATTATTTTTTATTAATCTGCATAAAATTATCTAAAAATTTGTCTTTTACAGTTTTTTTCTATCTGTTATTATTATATTGATATATTGATTTGAAAAAATTGACACTTTTTACTTTTTTCAAAATATCTAGTTACCCTTGACTTTTTTGAAAACTTTGAAAGTGGAATTTTATTCGTCTCGTAAATCTACACTTCTTTCTCCATTTAACCGTTTCTCTATCTCTTATAGTTTCCGAGATCCCCATAGAGAACATCGAAAAAAACTCACCCCACTTGTCAGTGGAGACTATCCAATTGTCTTTTGGGTTTATATACATTTGTTGTATTTGATGTGTTTGTGTGTGGTAATGGTTCTAAAATATTATTATATATTATTTTGTTTTATTTTTATTTTATTATTAATTTTTAGGATAGTTTTCGTAGTTTTCTATTTTGTGTATAAAATAGTTAATTTTGTATTTCCGTATAATGCCGTTTAATAGTATAATTTTGTTCGAAAGTCACTATATAAAATTAAAAATTATAAAAATTAAAATTACATGAGTGTAAAATTTACGTTGTGATTATTTTTATGTTTTTTCACCCGTTTTCCAATGCTATGTCCTGTTTCTCCTATGTAGGTAGTCACAAGACAATTTGTATACACCATTCTTATGTAATGGGTTAAATCGTTCTTTGAGAGTAGGTAACAGATTATATAATGTGTGTTTTGTTTTGACTGCAGTTTTTTTATTATTATGTAACACCTTTGCAATTTTTAAACTCAAACTACTATTGTATTGTAAGTTCCTATATATGTATTTTTTCTTGTCTTTATTAGTGATAGTTTCAAGCGCTATGTTGGTTTTTCTCGTCTTGTTAAGTATTTTATTAATTATGTTCGTTGGGTAGTTATGTATTATGGCTAATTCTTTGATCGTTCCTTGATGTTTTCTGTAGTTTTCATTTGTCAATGGAATGTTATTTAGTCTGTACGCCAGGCTGTGAAAACAGGATTGTTTCTGTTTAGGGTGGTGTTATGATTTATAAGGAATTATTGATACGCTATGTGTTGGTTTGCGAAATATTTTGTACTGTAAAAAAAAAAAAGACCTTTATTGGCATACACCCCATATTTACACATTTCATATAATTACTATATTATTATTATTACTACTATTTTTTTTTCTTCTTCTTCGTTTTCTTTTTTTTTCCTGCCGATTTTCTCAGCCGCCTGCCTCAGCCCCACTTCTTCTTCTTTCTTTTTCTCGTAACATTCTTATCACAATATCTATGCCTGCCCCATCCATTCACCTATCCTTTTCATTCCCCCTATCCACTCTTCGCGCACCTCCTTGCACTCTTGGCCTAAATGACTCCATGTGTCCTCTCCACTCTCGCAAAACACACACCTGCCATACCATTCCCCCATCCATACCTTCCTTCCTCTCTCCTCCGATCCACATCTAGCCCTTGCCAGAGTAACTTTCATAGACCTGTCCCATTCCGCCTTTAATATGTACTCAGGCACCCTTCCATACACTTGCCATCTTCCATACATTGGGTTATTCCCACTCCTTACAATACATTCTTGCCGCTCTTGTGCTTCCACTTCCAGCCATTTTGCTCTCATCCACGCCACCACATTCACACCCTGTTCCAGCCATTCATTCACTACCGTTTCCGCCACACCCGCTTTTTCATACATTATTTTCCTTTCCAATCTCCATTTACTCTCTCCTACCCCCACACAAGTTTTCCATACCTCTTTCACTAATCTTTCACTACTCCACGTACTCACATTCATCTCATACCTAGTCACTCTTTCCATTGTCCCTACATGCATACTAGACCTGTTTGATTTCTGAAGCAAAATATACATAGGAGTTGATCTCTCCACTCCCAGAAGCTGCTTCAGGAACGTCGCCTGCTCTCTCTCAATGCATTCATACTCTTTCACTCTCCACGTTTCCACACCATACATCAATATTAGCTTCACACACGCATCCCACAGTTTGCACGTCATCAGGAAGTTTCCTTCCATCATGTTTCCCCACTTCTCTTTTGCCACACACCATGCCTTTCTTGCTTTTTGTTGCAAGTACTTTACGTGCTCCCCGTATCCCCCACCACTCGTAAACACAAAACCCAGATATTTAAATTCTTTCACTCTCTCAATCACCTCTCCCTTCCATTTCAACTCTTCCATTCTCCCCTCTCTTCCTCTATTTCTAAACTTCATCCATTTTGTTTTCTTCACATTCACGCACAAACCCCTTTTATCCATATATCTCTCAACTCTTCCTAACATATCTTTCATTTCCCCCCATTCTCTAGCCAGTAACACTAGATCATCCGCATACGCATACGCATACGCATACTTTCATTCTTCCAATTACTACTCCGCCCGCCTGCCCTTTTCTCAGTACCTCCTCAAGTTCACTTATATATATATATATATATATATATATATATATATATATATATATATATTAAATAACAAAGGGCTGAGCGGGCATCCTTGTCTTACTCCCTTCCACATCCTAACCTTGTCCGACACATTTTGCCCTACTTTCGCTTTCATCCATGTCTCTTCATACACCCTTCTCACCCATTCTACTGTCACACTACTCACACCTCCCCTCTTCAGACACTCCACCAACTTTTCTCTAGGTACAGAGTCATACGCCGCTTTCAAGTCAACAAACACCGCATACACACTCTTTTTTCTCTCTAACATCCTCTCAACCACTCGTGCAAGCGTACAGATTTGATCTCGAGTTCCCCTCCCCTTCCTAAACCCGCCCTGAGTTTCCGGCAGTATACCCTTTTCCTCCACCTCTTCTTCTAGCCGGTTCTTCACTACCGTCATAGCTATCTTGTACCCGGTACACATAATTGTTATTCCCCTATAGTTTCCAATGTCCTTTTTGCTTCCACTTTTATGTACCGGGCACATTACCCCTACTCGCCATGACTCCGGCAATTCCGACTCGCCTCTCCACATCCTGTTTAACAAGGTCCCGAACCGTCTTCTTCCTTCTTCTCCCACTATCTTCCACATTTCGGCCTTCAACCCATCCAGTCCCGGTGCCTTGCCTCTTTTGATTTCCTCAAAGGCCCTTTCTACCTCTCCCTCCGTAAACAACTCCACTTCATCCATGTGTTGATACTCCCCAACCCCTGCCGGCTCCCCACACATCGTCTCACAATGTCCTATCCACTCTGCTAATGAGATCTCTTGCTTTCTCGTTTCGCCTCCTCTCTTTAATATCGTCCACAATTCTTTCTCATTTCGACACCTCCTCATCTCCATTTCAACTTGTTTAATTGATTTCAGCTTCTTCTCTTCACAGATCTTTCTATACTTCGTCCTTTTTTGTGTCACCAATTTTTCTTCACCCCATCCCACTCTCCAGTCCTTGCCCGCTTTTCTTAGTTCTCTTTTCGCCTCAGCACACTCTTCATCAAACCATGGGTGCTGTCCTCTACTTCCTTTTCTCACTCTGTACCCACAATTAGCTATGGCTTCTTCCATCTCTTCCATGGTTTCAATTTCTCCCCATTCAATCTTTTCCAGTTAGAGTCTCATATTCTCCAATGTCCTTCTTCCATCCGCTATCTTCCAAGCGTCTTGTTTCTGCGTATTTCTTTCATACCCCTCCATCCATATATCTGCAACTAACGGCCAGTGGTCTGACCCCAGTATCTCCTCTACCTCCATTCTTCTGATGTTTTGTCTTTCTATTCCCTTTACTAATATATAATCAATAACTGATGATCCTTGTTGCCCCAGGTACGTCTTTTTTCCCTCCCAATCCCCATCAGTGCATCCATTTAATACCTGCCACCCTTCCTCCAAAATCCAGTCTCCAAAGATTCTTCCTTCATTATTAACCAGCCTATCATGTGATCTTCTCCGTATTAGTTCACCTTGGTTATTTACTCCCCCACATCTCTCTCCGATCCTTGCATTAAAATCCCCACCCACTATACATCTATTTCCCCTGCTCGCCTCATCCTCTATTTCTTTTCTTACTTCTTCCCAGTTGTTATTCACGTACACTGTTCCAATTTTTAGATGTGTTCTTCCCTGCTTGCATTTTATCCATACCACCCCTTCTACCTCCTTCCTATATTCCATATCTCCATCCTGCAGCCCCTCCCTTGTTCCCACGATAATACCCCCCTTTGCTCTTCCTCTAATTGCATCCTTAGTTGCCCCTCTTGTTTCCCATTTAAACCCCGCTGGTAGCTTTACCTTCACTCCCTCCCACTCCTCTTCTACCAGCCACGTTTCCACTACCCCTACTATATCTTTTCCTGTTACCCACTCTTCAAAATCCTTTTGCCACTTCTCCCCCCTGCATTTTGATTTTATCCCCGCCACGTTCCAGAACCCCAGTTTTAAAAACCCCTCGTCTTCCCCAAACTTTTTTGTTCTTACTTTTTTGCAATTATTTCTTTATATTGTACTTTCACCTCATCCCATAATAGACACTTGTTACTAATAACTAATTTACCATATCCGACCTTCACTAACTTTCCTCTTCCTCTTTCTTCTCTGGCTACTTTTCTTAGTTCCGTCTGCATATTCCTTTCTTTTACCGTCAAATCATTGTCAATATATACATCCGTACCTCTAAGCTTGTTTGTGTTTTTCATTACCTTAACCTTATTCATAAAATCCTTCATCCTGGCTAATATTATTCCTTTTTTTCATTTCAAAGGCATCTTCCACCTCGACATCTATCTCTAGCTTCTCTTTTATTACTTCTTTGACAGCTTTAGATAAATTCTCTCCTTTAACTACCACATTTCTTAGCACAATATTATTGCGTCTCTTCTCCTTTTCTCTCTTCTCTTCTTTTTCTTCTAATTCTATTATCTTGCTGCGCATATCTCTCTTTTCCAATTCCCACTCCTCCTCTCTTCTTTTCATTTCTGTCTTGATTCGAACAAGCTCCATGTTAACTGATTCTACCTCTCTTCTCAGCTTTTCATTCTGTTCCTTATTTTGTTCGAATCTCTCCTTCATCTCTTTTCTCATCTCCTTTAATTCTCTTAATACCGCCTCCATCGAATTAAATTTCTCTGGTGATATTGCGGTTATTTTACTCTGTCTAAAGATTAAAGCTTCGTCGTCTGTCGTCTCGAAGCTAGTTTCTTCTCTTCTTCTTTTATCTTTCTTTTTTCCTCCCATACGCTCACTGGGGTAGAAAACGGGAAGCACAGGAAAGAAATATAGAGAAAAAAAAGGAAAAAGACTTAAAAAAAAAGTAGCTCTGGGAATCGAACCTGGGCCGTTTCGACGCGAATATCTAAGTGCCCTCGCTCCACGCACTGCACTATTTCCACTACGGTTCTTTCGTTATTCACGTTTGCACTTAAAGTTCTCGTACATAAAACGCGACAACGTAGTCGGCGTTAGTGTTCCTTACAATTTTAAGGTTTATTTATTTTATTTATTTATTTATTATTATTCTTTGGATAACCTGTTAACACACATTAATCGCAATAATTACTTAATACAGAGTTCGTCGTCTGAAGCAATAGTAAACTATGGCTGTAAGTGTTTCACCTGAACTTATCACCACCAAATACACAATTTCACACCGTTTTTTTTCACTCAAACTATCCAAATCAAAATATCACTCCAACACCAACGGCAGTCAAAACAATACTCACTGTACTGTATATTTGTATCTTGTTTTAGTAAACTGATGTCTAAGTAGTTAATCTCGTTGTTTGTTTCTATTTCTGAGGTGAAAACATTTATGTGTAAATTATTAATACATATTTTAAATTCTTCCAATTTGTCATAAAGACAATGCTTTTGGGAAGCATAATATGTCATTAACACATCGTTTCCATAATTTTATATATTGTAAATAGGGATTGTCTTTAGGCATTATTTTGGTTTCGTTTGCGAGAAATCCGGATAGGGGAGATCCCATCTTATAGATTTTACTATTGAAGATGCTAAAATTCTGTTCGGTTAATGTTTTATTAGATTTGTTGTGTGTTCAATTTCCATAACGTCTATGTATTGTATTAGATCATTTGTGGGCATGCTTTGAGTTTCATTTACTGGAATATTAGAGTATAAATTAACGATGTCGAAAGATATTATTGTGGTTTTAGCATTCATCCCTGTGTTGTTAATGTGTTCTGTTAGTTCGTATTACCCAACAATCTCAAACTGGAAAGTTTCGCTGTGGCAAAAAGGCGGGCGTTCATGCGTTTGGGACATTCAATGACAAAATTTAAAGATCATCATAATCTATTTAAAACTGTGTGCCATGTAAGTAGGGGGTACCCACATGTTTCCCGGTAAACTCGGAAAAATGTATGTGCCTTTCGCTTAGATTCTCATATTTCTCTCTCTGCGCGGCCCGCCCTATCGTTGTATTATAAATTAATTTGGTTACTCTTGGAGTAACGTAACGTGTAAAATATGCTTTTTTATGAGTCCCAGGTTTAAAAGTTAATCTTTAAATGTTCATAAAAAAAGTCCCACTAGATCCCACTCTCGAATTAGAATCCCCTTATTACTTAACTGATTCTTAATAATTGCCCCGTAATCAGGAGGTGCTCAAATGTGCTCTTTTTTTGTAATTGTAATTTTTGTAAAACTTTTCATTAAGGGGTTAGGCCACTCTAGACTGGGGAAAAAAGGTCATTTACCAAATTTTTTTAAACACAATCTAAAAGCCCTATTAAAAAACTGTTTTTATATCTTTATTGTATGTACATTGAACTTTATTTTCAATTTTTCTTTTAAAGAAAATTTTCAAAAATGACAAAACGGGCGAAAAGGTACAAAAAAGTAAATGTTTTCTGAATCTCTGATGGATACTCTAAAAAAATACGGGCCGGATGTTGAAAATTTTGATTTTAAACAAAATGCCGCACGTTTGAAAAAAAAGTTCATTTATCGGGTTTAAATCCTCGTATAAAAACGTTCATAAAATAGGAATGAAGCACTTTAAAATAAAAAGCCCACATATTTTTGTAGTATTTTTGCATGCCTCGATACGTTTTTTTTAATGCCTTTTGCATATATCGTACAAACTGGAGATTAAGAAATGGCACAATAGCGGCGAAGACAAGTCGAAGGTCGAACTTCGCAAACAATTGATTCAAAAGGGATTCCGCAACAAGTTGGGACTTTTGGTCGATATGCCAAAACAGAGGTACGGAAGTACGAATGACGGAAACACTGCGCCCCATTTCTTTTTTTTTAAATGCCACACTTTCAGCCCTAATCACTGGATGTGACTTAACCTTGATCAAGAAATTTCTCGCCATTTTGAGGGCCTTATATTGTGGCTTTCAAATCGGTATACCCAAATTTGAAGAGTATTGTATAGACACGGCCCGTTTCTACGTGACCCCTGGTATTGCATGCCGACAACAGTGCACAAAATTCTGCTGCACAGCAGCAAGATTGTTGAGGCTTCCATTCTACCGATTGGGCAAATGTCGGAAGAAGCCCCAGAATCTTGCAATACATTTATAAAAATGTACCGCCAAGATTTTTCGCGTAAATGCAGTCGCGTCAAGAATATGGAGGTCGTTTTTCGGAGGTTTTTGGTAGCCTCTGATCCCATGATCTCCAGTCTTAGAAAATTGCCGGTGAAGCAACTCAAGGTGTTAGACACTGAGGCTCTGCAGCTGTTAGACACGCCGAGGTATGAATGTGGGAGTAGTGAGAACGATTCTGCGAATTCGTCGGGCGACGAATATTAAACATATACGTTATTATTAAGCTGTTATTACTAAAGATAAAGATGTTACTATTAAGATTTTACGATTTAAGAAAAAACATCCCCTGTATATGACATTTTAGGAAAATATGAGTATTTTTTAATTAATGTTCGCTATATTGGATCCGCCATTTTGTTTTATTTTCAATTTTGACTAAACATTCTCAATAAGCACCCATAAAAACCCCTGTATACGAAATATCAAGAAAATATGACTATTTTTTAATTTTTGTCAGCCATATTGGATCCGCCATTTTGTTTTTTTAAATTTTGATTAAGTATTCTTTATCATCGAGCTAAAAAGGCCTTATCTACGAAGTTTGACGCAGTTTGAACAACGTCTTCATATTATGACCACCTTTTCGGCATTTGGGACCACTGTGCGTTTTCCAGACTGAGATTGTTGGATAATATGTGTTTTTTGAATATGTTATGATTTTCTAGTTGTATTTAAAATATCTTTCTTTTTGGTTTTGAATTTCGTGAGAATATGGCTGCTATGGTTAGAGGAAGGTTGATGGTGTTAGGTGTGGATCCGTATTTTATACCTTTTTTAAGGAGGGTTTGTGCTTCTGTTGTTAGATCGATGTTAGTTAAGTTGTTGTAGAAGTAAAAATTGCAAAGGTGTTACAAAACAATCATATAAAAACTGCATTCAAAACAAAACACACATTATATAAACTGTTACCTACTCTCAAAGAGCGTTCAAATTGTCTTGTGACGATTGCAATGCTACCTACATAGGAGAAACCGGACGTACATTGAAAAAAAAGACAAAAGAACTTAAAAGGGATCCAACTATTTTGAACTTCGGAAAACATTTAAAACTCAATAACCATCACTGCGATAACCCAAACAACGTTAAGCTGTTGCATGAATGCAAAAAATCATTTAAACTCAATTTATTAGAGAACTACGAAATAGAGAAAAACTGACACGATACCCTCATAACTTCACTTAATACAAATACGAAATAGACATAGGTCGGCCAGTTAGGTAAACATATTTATTTACTAATATATTTGATTTGACTTTGATTTACTAATATATTAATTCACAACACAAATTTTACACAAACCCACTACATTCACGTAATTTTAATTTTTAATTTTATCTAGTGACTTTCGAACAAAACAATAATATTAAATGACATTAAACGTAAGTACAACATTAACTAATTTATACACAAAACAGCAAACCATAAGACCTAATTTAAAAAATAAATAATAAAACAAAAATAAAAATAAAACTAAATAATATATAATTATATTTTAGAACCATTACCACACACATACACAACAAATACAACAAATGTATATTAACTCAAAAGACAATTGTATAGTTTCCACTAACAAGTACGTATATATTTCATTTACATATATTTATACATGTATCCACATATAACAATTACACACACATACACAATACACGATCACTCACAATTCGCCTAATGATGTCATAACCGAAACCGGTAGCGAAGTAAATAATAAAACATTTTCTAAGGAAGTACACCTAGGAAATTATAACTTAACCCACCTTAGAATGACCACAATTAATTATTCTTAACAACTGAATAATGATCACTAACTACGATTAATACACCACCATCTCGATTATTTATAACATCTAAAAACATTTAATTCACTATCATTTATATCACTCCTTAACCAAGTTTATCTAAGCATATAAAAGTCAAAATTAAATGTAGAAATGTTATTAAAAAATTAATTGGTTTTGCTATCAAATCCCCTTAAATTTTGGTAACGCATATTTATGAATGTTAAGTTCTTAATCTGTTGGGATAGTTAGTTTCCATCTGCCTGTGTGTGTGCGATCATTCTTGATATATTTGAAATCTTCAGTTTTCTTGAGATTATTGGATCTGAAAAGTATTTGTTTAGCCTCCTGGCTTCTGGAAAAAATAATTTTGGCGGACGAGGTTTTGAACTGCCTGTTTTCCTAGATGAATATTACATTTCGGAGTTTGGTTACCGTCACCCATTTGGCAAAGGATTTTTATTTACAATTACAGAAACACCTTCTGACACATTTTCGGGAACATTGTATAATATTATATTATTAGCTCTTAAATTTAGTGTATTTAAATACGGTTTTGCATTTTTAATTCCTGGAGTTCTATTTTATAGCTATTATTTTCACATTCTAAACGTGCTAGTTAGTGTTAAGGTCTTCCATAAACAAAGGTATATCGAATTTAAAAGCATTAAATTTTTCTTCGAATAAGGCTATTATGTCTTGCGTTAAACTGGAAACTGGACTACTGCTTAGACGAATGTCGACAATGGTAGCAGAAATAAGGAGCGGTAGAGGCTAATCTGGGACGCCGGCGAAACTGATGAAGAATAGTTGGGAACATCGGTGAAGTATTATTTTATTTGCTCCGTATTCATTAGGGCCAACATTTTTTCTATCCACATCCTTCAATTGACACCCCTTAAGTCATAACTGGCGACGTACTTTAGTTCGTTTAATATTATAAACACTTACATAAAATATTAAGTCCTTTGTTGATTACTACGCACAGTGCCTCTCGTATCTAGTAGCTGCTTCCTCGGTACAACATTTGGTAGTTTTCTATATATTTTATTTTTATTTTTAGAGTTCTTTATTCCATTTAATTGTTTCTGAAATCTTTCTGTTCTAGTAAGACTTTTATTCTAGAAATTATTACTTCTTGCGATATAACAGACTTACATGAGTTTTATATCATAAATTTGTTTAAGACAAATACAGTTACCTCTGTATAAAATAACTATTTTGGCCATTGGGCCAGATATATTGAGGTATATGAATTTAATTTGTCTCTAAGTTTCTTCGGCAGTTTAATACTTATAATAGTTTTCTATAATATTGAACCAAGTATCGATTCTTGTGGTATTCCTTATTATTAAGACTAAACGGAAAATAAGGTTTTAGTGTAGGATAGCGAATTTCAGTAATTAGGTGATTTTATTTTTGAATAGAGAATGAAAAAACCTTTCAAACAATATATTACTAGCCATACAAATAATATGGGTTGTAACTGTCACCCCAGGAGGCTGAAGGTAGGGATCACATTTTCACATTGAAAAATGTCAATTTATAATTTAAATTTAGCGGGTTTCGGGATTTTCTATAAATATGTATATTAACTGAAATAATGAATTTATTATATTTGGCTTTTCCACACTGCATATATATTTTTATTATTAGTATATTATTATTATAATTATAAATTATTTCACTCTCCTATTATTTGTAATAAGAAGAAAACATTGTATTGCTAAACAACATAATTTACTTTGAGAATATTAATCTGGAATATGGTAAAATTAGGAGTAATTAGGAGCAAAATTAATTTACACACAAAATCGAACTTTTTGAAGCGCGCCGACTATCGATCATTTACGTTTTCCTCCTTTAATTTCACATCTCATTGCTTTCTGTGAGTTCATGTGTTTATAATTCATTATTGAATGTGCCAACGATTTATTATAAGGAGCCACTGCCGAGAAATATACACCGAAGATTGATCGAACGTTAATGGACGATTCGCCAATTAATTAGCCCTTAAACGGGTTGAGCGAAGTCCGGCTTTTGGATGGGGTGTGGGGGATGTAAAGACAAAATCTCGCCCGGCCCGTTATTTCCGGATGAATTTTCACGAGTGCCTGAAAATTGGGACAAATCTGGGCGGGGAAAAGAGCTTTCCGCGACATTTCGTCTCTAATATCAGTGGAAATTATATTAGCACCTTGTCCGGGGCCACTCCAATTACGTTTTATTTAACGCGTCCATTACAAGTTTAAGGGAAGTGCTCTCGCTAAAAATCTTTAATCCAATCGTACTCGGGCTTATAAATATTCGATGTCCCTACCGAACTTACCTTGTGGGGGCGCGATAGTTTCAAACTCCTTAAATGCGAACAGCGGCATGTGTAAAGATTTTGAGACAGAGACCGCCGTTTTCTGAGGTTTCTTCCAATACAAAGTTAAATCTTTCGATTCCCATGCATCTGGAATAATACACTGTATTAAACACGTAGATGTTTATGCGGATCGTGAAACTTACAGCTGAAGATATCCATGATGCACGTTTGTTTATCGAACGGAAAATATGATAAATCCATGGGGCAGTATAGTACCAGCGAATATCTGTGAAACACAAAAAATAATATTTGCTTCAATATAATACTGTACCAGTAATATAATTTTATCAAATCATAAAGGTTTCATAAAAATCAAATACTTTTAACATAAAGAACCTTTATATATTCTGCATAAACTAGTTCCCTATAATTATATTAATTAATGCAATTATGTTAAATATTGTATCTACTTTTTTTACTTTTCGTACTTTGTTAAAATAAAGTATCAAAAATATTTTATTTAGAATATAACGCAGGATATTTAAATTACAGGAGAAATATGAGTTATAACAAACCCACATTAATACGTACAATAAGGTCACCGAGGATAAAGTTCTATAACGAGTCTTATTCACAATCCACATGCATAATATATCTTCATAATAGAAAATGAATAGGGGTCCTTTCTTCTCCTGTAGAATGTTCTTTTCATTCGTACAACAGAAGGGAACGAGCAACGAGTGATTTCCATTTATTTTTTGGGTGGCGAGAAAGTGCGCGCAGGGGATGCTTTCCCTTCCTTTGGACATTTTAACGGTAGTACATCATCCACAACATAACAAATGTAGAATCTCATATTGTGCAATACGAATATATTACTAAAAATTACTTAATTTTGGAATTATATTGATCATTCTTTAAAGTTGCCATTGTGCATAAATGTAAAAATTACTATATTTTTATTACTTTATTTGATTTTTGTATTAATATTAATAGGGTAGTAGTGTTTAGCTACCGTCTACGTTTTCCTTTGTTTTTGTGTATTTATTTTTGTGTGTATAAGCTTGTTAATGTAAATCGTCATTAATTGTATCCCAATGTCGAATGGTATTGGGTAACCGGTTCACAATTGCGCATACCGTTCTGTCTTCAATTAAAGAATTTCAACCACTTTTTAAAATGGAATTAATCTACACCTGCTCCACCTCCTTGTTAATAATGTTATATAATATAGATACAGTTATATAAATCTAAACAAGATAAGACAAACTGAGTTTTATCGCCATTATCAAGTAAATTATAAATTGAAGAAGTTTTGAATATATGCTAACTATTTGAGGTGAGGGAATATATCTGTCGCAAGCATGTTATTTCGAAAGGAGATAAGGTTTTGAGATTATGTATGTATGACTTCGCTCTCTTTGCCGTACATACTCGCTATTGCATTCTAAACAACCGATCTCATACACATCAGATTTTTTAAGGGAATCAATTTTATCGTTTGCATTAAATAATATATTTGATAATTTTCCAGGAGGACTTAAAGGTTAATTGCTAATTCTTTAAAACATATATTCTTGCTATCTGGTCATTAGTATTTTTATTAATATGAAGAAAACTGAATGATTTATTTAAATTAAGTTAGTTATATTAAAACTCTTGTGGTTTGGTGTTCTATTTAGTTTATTTATTTTAAATTATTTGAAATGTTCTAAAACATTCGGTGAAAAAAAAATACTTGCTTGATCTGAGCACCTAAAATGAACAATAACCTAAATAAAATCAAAACTTATATCCTATAATGGTAGTAGCATGTTCTTTAATATAACTATAATAGAATGCCTAGAAATTATTTATAATTTACATGATAATTGTTTATAAACTAAAATTATTATTTATTATTTATATTTAAAATTAGACTTCCATTAAGTCTACTTTTGGTCGATTAATTCATAGCAAATTTTATTTTGTTACAAATATGTTGACAACTTATTGCTAAGTTATTTTTAAATAATATTAACAATTTCCACCCTAAATTTTAATTAATAACGACCAAAATATATGTTTTAATTAAAATATATATATACAGAAAGGCTGCTAACATCAACTCACCACTTCTCCAATAATATGTCAAACAAAAAACACATTTAATGTAAATTTAAATAAAAAACTAAAAAAAAAGTAATAATATTTGTACAATATGGTGGTGCATTCGGTTACGGACCCGAACTGACAGGCAGTAACGTTTCACCATTGGGATACAAATGGTGTTTTAGAGTTACGGGGGCGATTCTTTATAGTAACAAGCTCATTTACTACTACTATTTGTAACAAAAAAGTTACTTATTTTTTAGATATGTTAATTTTACTTTTAGGTATGTATCTAATTTATAGGCAAAACAATATATAATAAATTCAGTGTGAATAAAATAAAACCATTAATCAAAATTGCTTTAATATCGCCGGCGAATAACTAAGCAGTTTTTCAAGATTAATTATTAACCTATCCACAGGATCGATATACTACAAGTGATTTCTATCCCCTGGGAAACTATACGTCCGGGAGGCTTTCAAGATCTCAAGCGTGAAAACTGAACGACAAGTTCAGGAAAAGAAATATTTAGGGATTCGCTCACCATAAAATCCAATTCCCAGTTCTGTAAATCTTTCATTTCTCTATCACTAAATTTATAATTGTTGACAATTATTATTTTATTCTTAAACGGAAATAAGACAATCTATTTATTTGATCATTTAAAACACAAATAAACAATATTCCGTAACGTTTTGGTATAATAATAATAATTGTTTATTTACAAGTTTACAAGTATACAAATTTTACGAGGAAGAAAAACAAAAACATAATATCTTAAAAGTAATATAAATTGCAAATTGTAAATAAACTATAACACTCAAAAGCAGTGCTTGACCGAGCGAAACAGTATAAATCTATTAAGTATATTACTATATATATAGATAATACAGAAACATACACACATTCACACACACACTCACACACAAACATATAACCATACACAAAACATAGCACTAACACATCATACGCACACATATAGTTTTACATAATAATCCGCATAAAAATAACTACAATACAATAGGTATTAAAGGAGCTAATAAGTATGTGCGCTTAGTATTTATTTTAATTACCAGTTATTAATTATTTGATAATTGCGCAAGGGGAATCTAAAATGAAACTTTTTTTAGGTATCAAATTGAGAAATTTTATCCCAAGATAGGAACTAGATTTTTGTCCCATTTTTGTGTCTCTTCGGTACTACATACATATTTATTTTTCTTGTATTATATTTATGGTAAACATTTTCCACTTCATAAAATTTTGTTGTTAAAATATAGAAATAAAGTTGTCTTACATCAAATAATTTTTTAAATTTTAATGGTAATAAAAGATTATATTTTGCTATTGGTACTTATCTAGGCGGATTTTTAAAATTAATTCGAAGACTTTCGCAAAATATGATATTAGCGATATGGGACGATAAATATTTATATTTGTATAATCTCCTTCTTTGTATATTGGCACCACCTGTGAAGTTTTGAACGCTATTAGAATAATCCCTGTATTGAATATAGTATTTAGTAAATATGTAAATCAAGTGCAGATATGCTCAACTATACTTTTAATTAACTCTGCTTTAATTACATCAGCTCCGATTGATTTTTTATTATTTAATTTATTTATTATTTACATTACTTCATCTTCATTCATTTCTTTGAAATAAAAATAATTCATTATATTCTTTTTTGGTGGAATGTACTTCAAATCTTGCGGTATCTTTGTAGCTAAATCAATTCCTACATTTATGAATTTAGTATTAAACATTTCTACGATTTTTGGTTTATCTTGAGTAACATTACTGTCTAAAATTTCTATTCGTATGGTGTTTCTGGCTTGCTTACCAGAATCTGATACTACTGTCCACATATATATAAGTAACCTGGCGGCTACAATAAGACAATCTTTTGTTATTTATTAATTGTTTTAATTATTAAGAAATATATTTAATTATTATTGCATCATTTTATAGGTATTTGCTAACACTCCATTTTCATCCGCAATAACACCAGATGTCATTTTGCTTAGTTATCATTCCATATTATTATAAATAGGACCGCAAGCCACGAGCGCACATCATTATTATATTACCATCATTATTAGTATTATTATATTATCCGTTAAATTATTATATTCATTATATTGTTCGTCGTTATAAGTTATGTAATATTCAAATAAATCAAAAATTATTCGTGTCAAGAAAAAATAAAAGTTTTTAAAAACACCAAAACCAACCCGAAAAATATAATTGGCGCAGTCGTTCGGATTTTCCAAAGAGGGCCTGAGCGAATATCAAGCTCCTTTCGTTTTAACGATTAATTGGAAAGAAACCTACATCATCTCCGTCGCTTCCGCACCGAAGAGTCCTCCGAGCATCGAGGATCCAGCTCCAAGGGCAGCAGCACGAGAAGGCATCACCAGCTCACATCATTCCCTGGACGAATACCAAGGAGATGGACAGTGTGATAATATTTGGGTAAGCGTGTTATTTAGAGGCTCACTTTTATCTTGTTCGCGAATAATTTATGTCTGACGATAGTACAAATTCTGATTCTGAATTTTCCCCTTTAAATTTAAATTCTCCTATTAACTATCATTCACCAGTCGGTTTTGTTATTGACGAATTGATTCAAAGATTAGATAACATAAATTTAACAATGGCAAATATTGATTATCAATTATTAAAGTTAAATGTAGAAACTATTCCTGTTTTTAATGGTGACAGTGCTTTAACAGAAATTTTTATAACTCGATGTGAGGCCGTTTTGGCTGTGTTTAGACCCTTAAATAATGAACAAATTAACACATATTTAATTAATGCCATAATAGGAAAATTAAGAGATAGGGCTTTGATTACAATAGGATCGCGTACAGAATTAAACACTTGGCCCGAAATTAGGGACCATCTTCGCCAACGGTTTGGTGACTTAAGAAATTACGATTGCATTGTACAACAACTAATTAATCTAAAACCTGTAAAAAACGAAAGCTATCTAGATTTTGGAGAGAGATTGCAAATTTTGAGGAGTAAACTTTCAAGTAAGATAAATTCTTTACCCGTCTTAGAAATGACCGATGCCGCAAAACGTGTACATTTAGCCAGCTACGATGAGCTCGCATTAAAAACGTTCCTACGAGGTCTACGCGGAAATATGCAGAGTATTATTAGGTTAAGAAATCCAGCTAGTTTAGAAGAAGCTATTAATTTTGTTATAGAAGAAATTAATTTTCAAAATACATTAGACGGACAAAATTCTTCAAATTTAAATTTAAATATTAGGCATAATTTCCAAACGCCTAATCAAAGTATTAATAGACAAAATTTCGCTTCACAAAATTTTAATTCACAAAATTTTAATTCTCAATTTCGACAATTCCCGAGTCAACCGGTTCAACTAAATTTTCGCCACCAAAATCCGCGTCCACTTCCAACTAATCGACAAGTATTTGGTAGACCGCCAAACGATCAAATTAATAAAAGACCTTTTAATTTCAATCATAATTTTTCTAATAAGAGACCAAGAAATGAAAATAATTTTCATACGAATCATAATTATAATTATAATCGCGGACATTACCCGCAAAATCTTAATCAGCATGCACAACAAAGGCCGCCTCAGTTACCTAGTCCGACACCAATGTCGACTTCCACAACATATACGAATAACAGGCCAAGGTTATTTAATCTAGACGAGACGAAAGACAATAATGCTTTTATTAATAAACCGGGAGACGATAATAGAAATAACAAATCCAATTTTTTAGACGACAAAGCCTCGGAAATGTAATTGAATATTTAGGAATAATAAATAATAGCAGTAATTTACCATTTATAATAGATCCTAAAACAAATGTTAAAATTTTAATGGATTCCGGGAGCACCCGATCCTTTATTAGCCCACAATTAGCGTGTAAATTAAATAAAAATTTATTAAGTGATCCATTTGAAGTTACCAGCGCACATGGTACTTCTCGAGGAAAATATAGTGTTGATATTTCTTTAGAAAGTTTATTTAAAAATAATTCTGCTAAAAAATTAAAATGCTACGTGTTTGATTTTCATTCTTATTTTGATATTTTAATTGGAGTAGATAATATGATAAAACTTAAAGCTAGTGTAGATTTTTCAAAAAATTCTGTAGTAACTCCTTACTGCAAAATTCCGTTTAATTTTGATTCAACGTCTAACGTAAATCTTAATAATATCGAAAATAACAGTTGCAATGATATTAATAATTATATTAAAAATGATAATAATAATATTGAGAAAAATCAAAGTGATACAAATCGTAGTGATAATTCTAAATCTGTTGGACCACAAGTCATCAAGAGCATATTGGTGCCTGCACAAACCCAACAAATAATTGAATTTGAAATAGGTAATATGATAAACGGTGAAGCCGTAGTCCCTGAGATGGACCTTGATAATATTTATTTACCTGAATGTATCGCAACAGTTAAAAATGGCAAAGCTTATTGTACTATAATTAATAAGACAGATATTAATAGAGATGTAACTCAAAAGAAACCATTTGTAGTGACGCCCATCAGCGAATATGATGTGGTACCTCATTCACCAAAAATAAATGGTAATAATAAGATAGATAATAAGAAAAGTAAATATAATAATTGTAATATGTTTAATACGTCTGATAAAAAGTTTGATTTTTCGCAATTAAGATTAGATCACATGAATGATGAAGAGAAAGGCGCAATAAAGAAAACTAATGTTAATTATAATAAAGATAATAAGAAAAAAAATGTTAGTGATTATAATAAACGCAAGAAAAGTATTAAAATTATTGATAAACATAACTTCTGTGATTCAAACAATAAAATAACACATGCCAAAGCCAATAAAAAGACTTTGAATAATAATTATAATAATTACAATAGTAAGAATAAGAATATGTTTAGTATAAATAAATCTGACAAATTTTTAAATCAACCAATAGATAGAAATAGCAAGAATGAAAATAAACACAAATACAAATTTAAATTTAAGAAAAAACAAATAAAAATTAGTCGAGTTAAATTTAAGGACCGAAATGTCCTTAAACTACAAAATTCGACCGAAACGTCATTAAACTAAATCTTGACCGAAATGTCTCTAAACTAAACAACAGGATTAATAAGTCCTTAATTTTAAATCAACGATGAAAATGTTAATAATTTAAAATCTTTATTTAGTATTATAAACTTTTAATAAAAAATCTTATATGCAATAAAATATTGAAAATTAAAATAATTCCACACAGTTCTTCTGTAGATTTAGTGCATAAAGTTTTTCGTACTCAAAACTGATGAACTTAAATAAATAAATAAATAAATCAGTAAATAAATAAAAACATAATTAAATAAATAAATGTTCATTTAAAAAATTAAAATTAACTAAATAATCAATATAATTAAAAAATATGATTATTAGATTGGGTTGAAAGATTACAAACAAAGTAATATTAATTATAATTTTTACTAATTACTTTTTCTTAATTCACTGTAAATATTATGCTTAAAAGGAATTTATTTTATTCCATATAATAAAATCTAAAAAAATAATAATAAATAATTAACATGATACGTTAAAAACAAGTTTCTGTTCAATGAATATGAGTTGACGAAAAATATTAATAATAATTTAAGAACAGAATATTCTTTATTTATTCCCTATGGTTTAATTAGTAATGTTATATAAATAAAATATTTTGAATTATAATTTTAATAAATAATAATAATAAATTATTATAAATATCGATAGAAAACATTATTTTATAATTAATTCGCGTATGATAACAACGTAACTTAAAATAAGATTTAGCAAAAGCCTACGTAATTAAAAATATAATTTAAAACAAATTCCAAATTTTGAAACATTTATTGAGATGTTAAATAATAATGAAGAAATAAACAATGAAAATGTAAGAGAAATTTCAGATGACTTATTCAATGCCCCTCTAGAATACTCTCTCGCTCACTGTGTGAGTAGAGATTTAAAAATGAGTGCAGGAATAGCACGTGAATTTAAATTAAGATTTGGTAAAATTAGAGAATTATCAAAACAAAACGCAAAATTATACTCTCTCTGTCATATTAAAGAAGAAGGTAGATATATTATTTATTTGATCACTAAAGAAAATTATTTCGACAAACCCACTTTAAAATGTTTGTTTAATACATTGATAAATTTAAAACAATTCTGTTTAGACAAAAATATAACTAAATTAGCAATTCCCAAATTAGGTTGTGGCCTAGATCAATTAGACTATAATTTAGTTAAAGCTATGATAAATTATATCTTCCAAAATTCTAAATTATAAATAAACATCTATTTGGGTACACCAAAAATTGATGATGAAGTACCAGGGCCATCATCTTCGATAATTCCAAATCCTAGTTTAGTCCAGCAAAGAAAGTCGTTTTTTGAGAACTATACTAAATCTGAACATTCCAAAAATTAGTAAACAAAAATAATTCATTTCAGATTGATCTTCCTTCCGCATGTAATGTGTTTTGAAGTTAAAAATATCACCGAAAATATCGGATTAATTCCTGTGAATTTAGGCACAGCAAAGCTTGAAAAAACCAAACATACGATAGTATATCATTATGATATTAAACCCATATATAATGAATTTGAAAATCTAAATTATCAATATGAATTCTTGATAAGCACCATGAGCAATATTTCCAAATTTAAACTAGAATTTCAGAACTATAATAAATTGGTAAATCACACCAGAAATGATATTATTGAACAAATTAATACTATTCAATTAAATGTTTCACCCAAAAGAACTAAAAGAGGCTTGATAGATGGATTAGGCAGTATCATTAAATCGATAAGCGGTAATATGGACGCCCGTGACGAGAAAAGAATAAACAAAATTTTAGAACATTTGGCAAGTAACCAAAATAATTTACAAAATCAGATAAAATTTGGATATAGTGTAAACTCAAAAATAATAAAGAATTTTAATAATACTCTTCAGGACATTGCACATAATCAAAATACTCTACAATCTAGAATAATGCAACTACATGCAATTTTTAAAGAAGAGATTGACCACCAACATATTCTATATGCGAAAGACCTATATAATCAGATGCTTTTACTTTTCGGTACAATTAGAAACATACTACACAAAATTATTAACTCAATAACGTTCTGCAAATTAAGAGTCTTAAACCCAGATATAATAAGACCTCAGGATTTATTTGACGAATTAGAAAAAAATCTCTATCCATTACCAAGAGGAACTACCTTTCGAAATGAAATTAGAAAATATTTTTGACTTTGAATCTATAATGACAGTTAATTGCAAAATTGACAAAACAAAAATTCATTATTTTCTTCATCTTCCAATAAATTACGAATATTCATTTGACCTTTACGCTTTACATCCAATACCTGCAAAGTACGAATCAGAATATGTAACAATAATACCGAATATTAAATACTTATTAAAATCAAAATTTAATTCTAAAATTTGTCCTCTAAATGATATATGCTTAATAAAGAAACGCTTAAAATCACATGTCCCAAACACGAGGAAACAACAGAACTTCAAGGTGTCTTCTTGATCGAGCCAGATGAGTGCCAGATATTCTACAAGGACATTAAAATTCCCAAAATTGAAGCAATATCTGGAAGCCCCGTGTTTATTAGTGCATCGAAACAAAAACTGGAAAACTACAACACAAACAATTTTACCATTCATCTTAAAAGACTGAAATTAGAAGACATGCCCGTGTTATCCCCAATGCCCCAAATTACAGAAACAGTTATACCCTTAAGCCCCAGTGCGTGGACACTCTCGTTATATGTGTTAGTGTTAATTTGTGCCCTAATTTTAGGAATCAAATTTTTAAAGAAGAAACTTCGGCGCGTTGCTTCCATGGACAATTCCCCAAATTCTCCACCCTGAGTGTGTCGAATCTAAGGGGGTAGGAGTAACCTGGCGGCTACAATAAGACAATCTTTTGTTATTTATTAATTGTTTTAATTATTAAGAAATATATTTAATTATTATTGCATCATTTTATAGGTATTTGCTAACACTCCATTTTCATCCGCAATAACACCAGATGTCATTTTGCTTAGTTATCATTCCATATTATTATAAATAGGACCGCAAGCCACGAGCGCACATCATTATTATATTACCATCATTATTAGTATTATTATATTATCCGTTAAATTATTATATTCATTATATTGTTCGTCGTTATAAGTTATGTAATATTCAAATAAATCAAAAATTATTCGTGTCAAGAAAAAATAAAAGTTTTTAAAAACACCAAAACCAACCCGAAAAATATAATTTATATATATATATATATATATACCAACATCTTTATTTACAGAAAAAGGGAAATAAATTTACATGTACATGATTAACAATTTGACAATGATACAATATATATTTTTTTTCCTGTCAAACGGCTATCGACCCGCGGTCTTTCAGCCCGGAGTTAACTGTCTTACAAACGTCATGATTGCTAATGTCTAACGGAATTAACTGTCGGTTGTTCTTTAAACGTCATGATCACTAATGTCGTTGTGAAATGCAGAGATGAACTGATAAATGGTGATTTCAGGGTATTTGTATCGGGGTGTTATTAAAGGATTACGAGGGATACACATATGGTTAAGGATATCAATATTATGAGGGTTAGTGGCGAATTTTTGAGCGAGGAATTGGAGTCGTTGTTCAATAGGAGTTAGATTGGCTCAATTAGCCAATTGTACAGGCTGTCCACATATTTTTCTGGTTTTGTTTATTTTCATAGATCTTGCATTTGTAGAAATTGTTCTTTTTTTGTTTGATAATAGTACTTAAATAATTCCTGTAATTAGACCCCGCTCTGGCACCTACATGGAATCATTGTTTACAGACACATGTGATTTCTTGGTAGTACTAATCTTTAAACAGTACCTGTCAAAATAGGATAGGATTCTGACTGTTCTATTAGAAGCTATAGTCCTTTTAGTCATCACTGTTTTGTAATTTTCAAGACAATGCATAGAAAGGAATTTTGTATGTTGATTAAACATTGTTTATTGATGAGAAAATATACTGTTGGAGCCAAACAGTGGCTTCATAAGCGTTATGGGGACTCTATACCAAGAAAATCAACTTATATTAACTGGTATACTGAATTTGAACATGGTCTTAAAAGCACTGATGATGAACGCTCTGGTCATCCAAAATCGAGAGTTATTCCGGAAAACATAAAAAATGCCACTAAAGAGTTTTAAAGGCCAGTAAAATTAGGTTCTGTGAGATAGCTGTCACCTTGTAGATTTAAGAAGGTCGTGTCTTTACAATTTTAGATGAAAATTTAGGCATGAGCAAGTTGCTTTCGAAGTGGATGCCGCGTTTGTTCATACTAGACTAGAAACAACAACTCATCAACGATTCAGAGCGCTGTTTAAACCTGTTTAAGCGAAATAAAAAGGATTTCTTGCATTGATATGTTACAATGAATAAAGCATGGATCCACCACTACACGCCTGAATTAAAAAATCGTCAGCTGACTGGAGAGCAGCCGGTGAAAGTCGTCTAAATTGGCCAAAAACTCAAAAGTCGACTGGCAAGACTATAGCACCCGTATTTTGGGGCGCAAATGGAATTTTGTTTATCTTGAGAAAGACAAAACTATTAATATTGAATATTAAATGGTATTATCGGATCGGTTAAGTGCAAAAATAAAAAATAAAAACAGCCCTACATCCGAAAGATGTCCTGTTTCACCAGGCCTCGTGTCATAAGTCAATAAAAAGAATCGTTAAAGTGAATGAATTACGTAATCTTAAGATTTGGTTCCTATTGATTACTGGCTTTTTGTATACTTGAAAAGATGCTCCAGGGAAAGAAATTTGTAATATTAGGTAATTTCTAATTAAAACACTTGTTTAGTTTCATATTGTAATATTCAGTTTCCTCACACATGTTTCGGTCAATGACGACCATTCTCAAAGAAATTTTCGGCCTTTTTCTGCAAAGCGGATTGGTTTAATGTCGGCTAATTGATGTCCTGTTGTGACGCAATTCTCGGATAATCCTGTTATCGTGGTTTGTTTTTCTATTGCCTTGTTGTTTTCATTGTACTTGATCTTAAAATTTATTAATGTGTGTCCGTCACAATTTTCACATTGTACTTGATAAAATCCGGATTTTTCGAGTGACAATAGATTTTGTTGTTAACTAAGTGTTTTTTCAAATTTTCCCTGTTTGCTTCTATTTCTCGGATATTGTGTTTGGTAAGTTCTTTTGCAATCTTCTGGCTCAAGTATGGGATCAAGCGTTTCATTTTATATGATACTTTCAACTGTTCTATTTCTTCTAGCGGCTTGGTCGAAATTTGATTCATCTTCTTCCATTCAGGCAGTTTTAAATGATTGCTGTTTAGTAATAGGTGTTGAAGGGGCACTTTGTGTATGTTGTTCAGCTGTAATCGATTCGTTGTCATTTGTTTATAAAAGTTCCTCTTCAGTATAACCATTAAAATTTTGTTGCGTCTTCTATCCTCTGGTATTTCTTCATTGTTTATATAAATATCTGTGCCATTCAATTTGTATCTGTTTTGTAAAATATCTTTTTTTTCAAGAATGAAATTAATTCTAAAGGTTTTAGCATGGCGTGACGATGTCCTATGTACATGAAACTTAAATTATGATAGAAATTGAGGATTATCTATTTTATAATGGATTCAATTGTATAAATAACATAGCGAAATGTATAAATATCTGTTATAAACGGAAATATAGTCAGATTCTCGCAACAGATCAACATATGAAATTTGGAAATCGTATGTGCCATTTTTAATAAAGTAAAGATACCTTAAGAACCGTTTCTGAACACTTTCAAGCAAATTTATATATTTTAAGTACATCGGTGACCAGACAACAGAACAATAGGTGAGTTTCGATAAAATATACGAAGAGAATAACGTTTTCATTACATCAATATTCCTGAACACTTTACAATTGCGCATGATAAATCCCCACATTCTATAACAACTTTTAACCACATTATTAATATGTAAGTCAAATCGCAACGAACAGTCGAAGGTGCTACCAAGATCCTTTAACTCTACGCAATGATTAATAATAGTATTACCAATAGTGTAGTCAAATTTGTGTACATTAACTTTACGGAAAAAAGTCATAACATTACTTTTGGAGATATTTACGGATAACTTGTCATTAAAGCACCATTCGTTGAACGTGTTAATATCAGATTGCAATTGTATGCAATCGTGAAGCGAGTCGATTACTTTATAGATTTTAAAGTCATCGGCGTATATTAAAACTGGACATGCCTTGTACTTGCAAACATCGTTAAAATACAAAAAAAACAATAGGGGACCCCTGAGGAACACCACTGTCTAGTGTACGAAAGCGGGACTTGTATTTATTTCAACCAGAAATCGACTGTTAGTTAAGTAACTGGCAATTGTTAAAACTATACTAAGGTTGATATCGTATTGATATATGCGTTTAATTAGTAAACCATGATCTAACCTATCAAACGCTTTTGTTAGATCATTGTATATGACATCCACTTGTTTACCCGAATCCATTGCTTCACACGTCAGCTGTGTTAAGTTACATAAATTTGTTGATGTGGACCATTTCTTGTAAAATCCTTGTTGTTGCTCCGGAAATTGACCAGATACACTGGAGTAAATATGATCGCATCATATGGACTCAAACACTTTAGAAAAGTAATATAAAATAGAAATCGGGCGATAGTTTTTAATACTATTGGAGCTACCACTTTTCTTTATGATACAAACGCGAACTTGTTTCCATATGTCAGGGAATAAACCATTGCACAATATTAAGTTGTATATAAATGTCAGTGGCTCACATAACACAGAAGCATAATCTCGCACTATAATTCCGGGAACCATATTTTGTCTAACTTCATCACTATCCATCGAAAAGCTTCCAGAAGGGCAAGGCTTAAAATTCGAAGAATGGTCGGAGTTATTTGGTACAAAGGCCTTGCTAAAGTAATTAGCAAAGCAATCCACTATTTCTTGCGGATCCGTTTTAATAGTCCCATCGTAGGTCATTTCACCAGGAATTCGTGACGAGTTGTTGTCGCATGCACATAGTTAAATAACATATTGGGCGAAGTCTTAATTCGATCCTTCGTTTGCTGAATAAATTCCGAGTACGCCGCAGCTATGTTACGCTTGCAACTTTTCCTTAATTCTTCGTATTTCTTTTTATATTCAATTAAGCGATATTTTTGAAATAACCTTTGAAATCTGTTTTTTAAATTTAATTGCTGGCGTATTTCATGATTTATCCAGGGTGAAAAAGAAATATCAGTCGCCTTTCGTGATGTTTTCGGAACGCGACGATTAAATACTCTATATAAATTTTCAGTAAGTATATCACATGCGGCGTTGACATCGGAAGTGTTATATAATCTGTTCCAATCCAATTTAGAAATGTCATGGTAGAGACTAATAAAATTAGCTTTACGAAAATTATACGATTTAAAATTAGTGGTAAACTTTTTACACTTATTGTTAATGTTATCACGTATGTTACATGTTAGAGTAAGATGATGATTATCCTCGTGCACAAGAGGAGACGAACATCTCTCAACATCTGATATAATGTTTGAGGGTATAATAAAGTCTAATATCCTGCCATTCGAATTTAATACCTTATTATGTTGGGTAAGATGATTTATATTTAGAAAGGCGTTTAATGAAATCAGTGACGCTGATGATGTATTATTAACATAGCCTGGTATATTAAAGTCACCAATAATAACAATATTTTGATTTAAGAAACGTTGCTCAATTTGCTCAATGAACAAGTTATATGTATTAATACTTGTTGACGGTTTTATATAAACACCAATAAGCACATAAATGCGTTCATTAAGTTTAATTTTTATGGCTATGAGTTCAATGGTATCGCAAGCTTGTAGATTGAAAACCAAACTTTCAGAATATAATTTGTTATGAACTGCTAAGAGAACACCCCCACCTCTACCATAATTCCGGTCAGTTCTGTAGACATTGTATACATCAGAAAATAATTCACTATTTTTGACAGCAGGATGAAGCCACGTCTCTGTTAATACGTAGATATCATGATCATATGACAAGACATTGTTATAGAGTTCGCAAATCTTACCATTTAAGCCACGCACATTTTGGTACACTATGTTAAGGGGCGGTGATGTAGGACTATGTTGTTGGGTGTAAATTAGTTTTTTTCTATTTTTATTATCATGCGCACGTATTTTAGCAATAGTTGGGACGTTGTTAATATATTTAATAAAAAGATCAGATTCGCCCAGCGATTCGCGATGTTTCAATTCGATGATAATTTTCTTGAGTTCTTGCCTCTGAAGCACAGTTTTATCAAGACATATTCTAATATCATCACCAAGTTTATGTTTGTTTTTTATGGCGGAATGGACCATATATAACAATATTGTTTTTACTGCTTTTCTTTGTATTTGATTCAGTTTATCTTTTAGCATTTTGTTTTCTTTTTCTAATTCCAGTGATCTTTTGTTAATTTCCTCATTTTTTTAGTAACAATCTTTGATGTTTCAATTTTATTGAGTAATTCATTTTTACACTTAATAATTTTGTTTACTATTGACTGTTTAGTTTCTTCTTCCAATCACACAGTTGAATTAGCTCACCGGTCAGGAAGCCAGTCTCCACACGTTGAATCTATGTATGCTTTAAGTGTAAAATTAATGCAATGATTTGTTTTGTAATCCTAATAAGACTTATTTTTGTAGATTCACGAAATGTTTTCGTATTTTTAAATGATTATATTAATAGTATTTTCTATAATGTTCTACTATTTTTAAAGAATTTTCACGAACTTTTTCCAAATAAGTATACTCTTAAGAGAAATAAAAATAATCCTCCAGATTAGCAAATGTTTTGCATGAATTCCTTTTCCATTTTTCTTCAAGGTTTGTAGACTTTCAAGCATTTTTCGATCACTTTCTTCGAGATTTTTGATAATTTCCTGAACCTATACTATTTTGCAGACGATAGATATCGAAGTTATTATTTTGCAGTGACGCCTTGAGGATTCGTAGAAATACACTTTTGTCTTGTCGCTCCTATCCAAATCATGTTTTAAATCTCTCATTTCGAAGTAATTAATGTAATTTTCTTCCAATTTTATCGCAACTATCACACGTTACATATCTGTTTTATATAACTGTATATAGATATAAACTTGAATACACAAGCGTTGCAGTTTAATTTCAATAGCAATATCATAAACATTTCTTGTTGGGAACGAAAGGTTTACGCTCTTATTTGCGCCTGAAACGTGCAGCTGTCTACATACTTTTAACGCTTGTGAATTACGACTAGTTTTACTCAAATAAATGAATTGATCAGACAATTTAAGTGTAAAAAAGGTAAAATATTTGATTTATTTGCTGTATTTCAAAACAGTTATGAGGCAACAATAAAGAGCTTCATCTAATGCAGTTTGTTTCTCTGAAAGGTAATAAATGGAAATTATATAGATATTATTTATATTCTATAAACATTTTTAGAAATACATAGATAATAAAAGTGTCTAATAGAACAAAAGAAAGTTCACGAATCACAACTAAATATTAATAGTATTACTAAAAAAATATTTTTGAAAAAAATTGACAATAACAAACTATTGTGTTATTTAAATTTCCGTATTTTAAAATTGTGAGTTAGTGTACAATAACGATCCAAAGGACCATTTAAGTTATTTCTAAATTAGCCTTAGTCACAATAAATTGCTTTTTCCCCAGAGTTGCTAGTTCTTTGCCTACATCAATTAAAAATAACCCATTATTTTGATAATTCATTCAAATGCTTCGTTTTGTTTTTCTTATTTTTATTTTTCTCGTATTAGTTTGCATGATGTTGAGATCTGCTGAACTGACACTTACTATATGATTAATTTGTTCCTCACTTAACCCGTTATAAAACATTTTTGTATTAATTAGGTTGTTGATTAGCACGAAACGTTTAGTTTAGTTTCGCTTGTTTTTAGTTTTCTTCGACTGAAAAATTAATTTATCAACTGGTAAGTGCCAATTATCGCATATCACACCATTATGTAAACTAGTCGGAGAAAAAGATTTTATTACAAAACCCATTGAGATACGTTTTATACAAAGGTTTTATGCTTTAGGAATGGACGATCCAAGTTTTGTCATCTAACAACCGATGCCGCTAACGTAAAGTTCAATTTATTGTGTTGTTTATAGTGATATGAAAAATTGGTGTAGACCAAGAAATGGAATTCAGTTGTAAATAATTCCCTAGGATTAATTTACTTTCGACATGGATTATTACATCAACAATACACCAATGAACGTAATTCTTTTGGTAATGAAGCACCATCAAAAACTATTAAATCAAGCATGGCCTTAGTTCGCTTAGTGATGAATTTCTGAAGGTCGTTCGAAATCAGTTTTTGTTCCAGAAAATATTTATACTGTTTACAAACTGATATCATCATGGACTTATCGTGAGATTGAGGCATTTTTGGATATTAGTGAAACCAGCATTCTGTCAAAAATAATGTTTACATTGATCTTACTCAATTTTACAATCACTCAAAAAAGACTCGTGTTGATTGGTAAAAAAATACTCCCGAAATACTACTGCCGTGCTTCATAACGTCTATGAAATCGTAAGTGAGAAAAAATTGTAGGTATACGGGTATGCGTCCAAAAGTAGTCGATTGCATAGCTCTTTCAACTTGTGCCGAATCCAACAAAGTTTCTCTTGTCGTGTCGTTTTTTAGAAAACCCGAATAATTGGAAACTGTATCATTATTCCAATGCTAGTTAGTTAATTCTGAATTATACACAGCCATTTATTTTATCAGAAGTCTTCAGTAAGTAAGGAAAGCCAAACGCCGAAAAAGCACCAACCTTCACCAGAATAATGAAACCTGTCACACATCGACTCAAACAAAAAAGAAATCGATAAAGACGAAATGATAGGTCATACGTCGTACAGCCTCGATTTAGTACTCAATGACGTCTTTTTATTCCCACTAATCAAAAATAAATTAATAAAGGCGGTTGATGCGTTCAAATGCAATCGAAGTAGAAAAAGTGGTTCGAAAATATGATTCAAGCGCAAATGTACATTATTTTTGTTCTATATTCCCGAAATATAAAAGGCAACACTCGTAACAAACTTTCGACCTGATTTTAGTAATTTGGTAATATAAATCCTTACAATCAGAAACAACGGAATTAAATTAAAAAACTTTTAATCGATTAATTATAAAGGCCCCAATAATTGCTGCATCCATGTAGAATGTCACGAAAGTGAGAGAAGCATATAGAAAATAACAAATTCAAATTATAATTCACCCTTTACAACTAAAGGGAAATACATTTAAAGATATATGTTAAAAAATAAAATTGAAATAAAGTAACACAGTTGGGATAGTTTCACTTGTATTATTGACGTCTGCAACTTGTTTCATCAGACAGATAAATCAGTATTTATAAACGTACGATTATAAATATTATTTAAGATCTGTTGAGGTAATTATTTTATGTGAAAATTTACTAATATATATAATTTAATATATTTTTATTATTTATCTTTCTATTTGTTTTCAACTGTAATAATTTTAGTGTATCAATTAACCGCTTATTATTTACCAGCAGATTTGATAACCGATTTAAAAATACAAAATTGTTTATAACCCAATTTTACCCTAACACAAAGCAATTTCCTTTATCACTCACTTACCTTAACACGCAATCCCGTTTATCATCCCTGATTGAAAAATATACCACCTCCTACGTTCCTTAGCGTATTTTAGCGCAATTTCCGGTGATAGTATCACGTTAGTTAAAATAATAATCAATATATATCAGGAATCACGGAACCGCATAATATTTTGGTAATCAATATTACACTGTTGAATGGTTGGAACAAACTAAATTTATTGTTTTTGTGCGGTTTTCATTAGCTCGACTGTCAGGCGTTTCACGTAGAAATTCTAACGAATATGGCAAAATATATGTTCCAGTTCCGAGAGTTATTTATGGCATAACACGTTTTCGTGTCAGCTGAAATGAATGTATTCGCATGCATATCATTATAATTGCACTAGCGTATAACAAAACAGGATAAAACTTAATACAGCGCAAAATAAATTTAATTTTAAAAATATATGTCGTATTGTATAATGTAGGTTTACCACAATAATGAAAAATTGAAAATGTTCTTGCAAAAAGTTCAATTAAAAAAATTATATATTCAGTAAAATTAAAACAAATTGATATATTTTTAGAATTTAATAAATAAACTGAGCAATTAAATTAATTATGATAGATAATCATATATAAATGTTATTTTAACAGTGAGATTTAACTGCAAGGGAGAACTAATTATATTTTAGTGTTAATTACATTTACTGTTTTGAAATTATTCCTTACCAAATAATTTGGCATTTTTATTATAAGAAAATTATATTAGCAAATGATATGTTAAATTTCAAATATTAATAATTACAATCTGTTCGAATAATCAGGTTTGTTTAATCTCTTTTTATATAATTTAATTTATAATTTTGCCTGCGATCATAACGTATTCATGTCTTTTATAAATAAATAACTCAAATATCAATATCAACAATACCTGGCACAGTCTGAGACAAGCTTCTGTAAAAAGAATAGGAAAGCACATAATTTTGAACTCTAATAATATTTGCATGGACTAAAAAAAAAATGTAAAGAGCATCGCTTGGTGTCTTTCGGCTTACTAATTTTTTCTTGTGAATTTTGTTGGTGATATTGCACGTTGGATTTTAATAGAGAAAAGTACGTTCTTTTATTCTCTGCATGATTAAACAGATGGAACACCAACCATTTATTGGAACGGACGACAGAGTTTTGAAAAATCATCGAATTGCCAGTCGTTATTTTTACCTCTTGCTACTCAGATAGCTTAGAATAGTTGCCAAAAACCTCCAACTAATGAAGAATTGCTGCTGCTGGAGAAATATAATTCCGACCTGAAGCCGAATCGGTCCCAATGCACTTATCAACCCTGAAGTGAATATTGCAATTATGTGTATGAAATGAATGTATGCAATTACGAATGCTTCATCTGTTTCACCAAACCGGATAGTGATCAGTGAAAAATAAGGGAATAAATGCATCTAGAAACGGAAAGCAAGTCCTGATAAACGAGTTCAATGGCAAAAATGAACAAAAAGAAACAAATTGTGTAAATGATAATTGTGACATGAATAAAAGCCACAAAACATAAGAATCAACATTAGGAATTGGAAAAGGTATTTTTTGAAGTTCCCTCGAAATCTCTTTGATTATGACATTTCTCGGGATGAATGTCATAATGAGTTGTTGCCACCTTTTAAGGATGAGTTGCTAGTAACAATCTAGTTTCGCAGTTCCCTTGATATCAACCAGTATGCATCTGAATAAATTTCCACTTCTACTCCTCCAACGTACAACGATAGATTTTGGAAAATGAGACCTCTATTCGATACCCTACGTTTACTTCTTTATCTTTCCTGCTCGAGATAAATGTGTTAATAAAGAGACCATCCTATTTAAAGGTAATCTGAATGTAAAGCATAATATCAATGATTCATCAATGAAATAATGACCAATAAATCATTATTTCATTGATGAATCATTGATATTATGCTTTACATTCAGATTACCTTTAAATAGGATGGTCTCTTTATTAACACATTTATCTCGAGCAGGAAAGATAAAGAAGTAAACGTAGGGTATCGAATAGAGGTCTCATTTTCCAAAATCTATCGTTGTACGTTGGAGGAGTAGAAGTGGAAATTTATTCAGATGCACAGATTAAGGTTCGACCACCAGTTTGAAATCTGGTAATTTAGAGGTTTTTGGGGATGCTGGATTGATAGTTTCTATGATTGTTCATTGTATTCCTAAACCGAATTTTCATTTATACTTTGATAACTACTTCAAAAAGTACAATTTGTTGCAATAATTGTGAGATAGATATGTCTACGCTTTATGAATAGCGGGCATCGTAATGAAGAAAAACGTCGTGGTTTATCTGAAAAAGTGATCAGCAAATAATGGAATTATAATGGTTAAATGGTATGGAAAGAAGAATGTGGTAATGGCCACAAATTTTAAAGTTGTCTGAAACGCTTTGACATTTATCAATGTTGGGTCAAGTCGCAAATAGAGTATTTAGATATGGCTCGAGCAGAAGTTATTCGTGGTCTACAATATCTCAATGAAACTATTACTTAACAACACTGCCCCTTCCTTAACACGTTAACGACGGCGGGTACCACCGGTGGTACACGAATTTTCGCTTTTGGTACGCCACTAATTATTTCTATGGTGTCAAAAAATCATTTTATCGCGCATCTAGGACTTAAACGTAAACGCAATTATTATTATTGTTATTATTATTATATATTATTTAGTTTGATATTTTCGCGGGTATGGTATGTTCTAGCTGGTCTTCTCCTCTGTTTTCTGATGGTTTTCGGGTTATACTGCGCGTGGTTTGTAAATTATATTCACAACGTTTCGATGGTCTCTCTGCCATCTTTTTCTGGTGTGTTAAAGGTATTACTAAATACTGATCACACAAGAGTAAACGCTTGAAAAAGTTGGCACAGAGGCCATCGAAACGTTGTAAAAATCATTTACAAACCACGCGGAGTATAACTCAAAAAATTTAACAATTATTATTACATGTGATAAAATATTTGAGAGAATAATACTAAAGAATAGATCTTTAGAATCCATTAACACAAATCTTTGGGGATATACTTAAATCAAAGCGGCGTTGATTAAAAATTTTGAAAAAAAAACTGATGTAAATTCTACAGTTTTTGTTAAATATGAGAAAAATATGACATTACTTTCAAATAATTTATCTTTAGAATCCAATAAGCTTTTCTGATATTCTCTGTTGTTGTCTTCTCTTCTCTGTCACCTGATGTTCTCTGCTGTTTTCTGCTTTTCTGTGCTGATAAAGCGAAAGAAACGCGCTATGGCCTTTAGTTTTTCTTTTCTCCGCATTTTTTTGACGTTCTCTGTTTTTCTATTTTTGTACTCTCTTCTCTGATATTCTTTGCTCTTCTCCTCTGTTTTCTGATGTTATATTTATGTATTTATTTATTTTTACCCAACAACCAAAAGAATAATTACACAGTAAAATTATCATTAAAACTTAAATGAATGAATGAATCTGTTATTTTCTGTTTTCTTCTATTCTCTTCTCCTCTGATTTCTGTTCTCTGTTGTTATCAATGTTCTCTGATGTTCTTTGTTGTTCTGCGTTGTTCTGTGCTATTTTCTCTTATTATCTGCTGTTCTCTGCTCTTATTTGATCTTATCTGCTATTTTCTGCTGCTCTATGCTGTTCTCTGTTTTCCTCTTCTCATTTCTGATGTTTTCTTTTATTGTCTGATATTCTGTTTTCTCGTATTAACTGCTGTTCTGTGTTATTCTGTGCTGTTCTCTGTTATTTTCTGCCATCCCACGCTATTCTCTTCGTTGCTCTGATGTTTTCTGCTGTTATCTTCTGTTCTCTGTAGCTCTCTGCTTTTTTCTGCTGTTCTCTTCTCTTCTCTAATGTTTTCTCTGGCATCTGATGTTTTCTAGTGTTCTGTGCTGGCAAACCAAAACAAACGCGCTAATATTACCTGTAGTTTTTTTTCTGTTCTCTTCTGTTTCGTGTTGGTAAAAGAAAAGAATCGCGCTATGGCCTGTAGTTTTTTTTTTCTATACTCTGCGGTTTTCAGACGTTCTCTCTGTGTCTCTTCTCTTCTCTAATATTTTCTGCACTTCTCCTATGTTCTCTGATGTTCTCAGATGTCATATTCTCTTCTGTTCTTTTCTGTTCTCTTCTGATATCTTCTGTTTCCTTCTGTTTTCTGTTTTCCTCTGATAATATCTTCTTTTCTCTGATGTTTTTTTCTATTGTCTGCTGTTCTCAATGTTCTCTCCTGTTCTTAAATGTTCTGTGCTGTTCTCTGCTATTATCTCATGTTCTCTGCTATTTTTTGCTGTTCTCAATGTTCTCAGCTTTTCTCTTCTTTTCTCTAGTGTTCTATGCTGTTCTCTGATATTTTCTTAGGTACTTTGATGTTTTGTTTTCTCATTTTTCCTATGTTATCTGCTATTCTATGCTCTTCTCTAACGTTCTCTGATATTTTCTGCTGTTCTCTGATCTTCCCTGCTCGTATCTGCTATTCTGCTGTTCTGTGATGTTCTCTGCTATTCTGCTGTTCTCTGCAGTTCTCTTGTGCTCTTTCGTATTTTTTACTGTTTTTTTTTTCATTAAAAAAAACTTTTCTGACGTTTTAAAGGAATTTTAAGATTATTTTTAGTTTATATGAATAAAACTATATAGGTAAGTACTTTCAAAAATATATTGTAAGACGCTACAATATATTTCTGAAAGTACTTATATAGTTTTATTCATATAAAGTGAAGATGAACTTTCAACATCTATCAGCCTCATCAATCAATTATTATTTTTAGTTATTTATTTTATTTTCTAGGATTTTGTGTTTAAAAATGCGAGAATTTTTAGTAAATTTTTGTAGCTATACCCAAAATCATATGGCGTCGATTAAATTTGCACTTTTCTCAAAGCAAACTGAAGATTTTGTAGAAAACTGTTGTAAATTTAACAATTATCGTTACATTTGAGAAAAGACATGCGAGATTAATTCCAAATAATAGATTTTTAGATTCCACTAACATATTTTTTTTGTAGCTAAGCCTAAAATAAATTGGCGCAATTGAATTTTCATTCTGACGATTTAATAGAAAACTAGTGAAATGCAGTTAATTAATTGTAACAGAATTATTATTTATTTTGTTGTTATACATTTTTAAAACATTTAATATACATCGCAGGTTAACCGTTACATTGTGGGAAAAATGTCATAACTCTCTTGGTTTTTCTTTATTAGCAATTGTGCTACCTTGCTGTTAGATATTATTTTGTAACACTCTGTGCATCTTTTTCTTGCTTTTGCAATTCCTTCATATGCCTCAATAAAGTATACATTTTAATACCACATTTGTGTCTTTTTCCTGGAATATATTGTCGAAACCTGAAACGACCACGCCAAGGAATAATATTTTCGTCAATCACACATATCTATTTGTTAGTTCTTCCAAAACGTTTTGAATTATGGCCAGACAATTCCCAGTATTATTTACATTATTATCGCTAAAATGAAGATATTTCAAAATATCTAAAATCGATCTCGCTTCATTGCTGCTTTTATTCTTATGTTACTATACATCGACATACATTTTCGACCAATATAATTTAATTTCTAGGACTCGTGATTATTATGATTATTAGTATTCCAAAAAATCGTTTTGTCTCATCGAATGTTTTCATAATATTTTAGGATATCTCTTGTTGTTGTTGTTATTATTATGATTATTGACTTGAGATTAATTGGAATACATATTTGTTTTTTGGACTATAAGCTGGATAATATTATTTGCCACAAATAGAGAAAATTGACAGTTTGTTTCTACACCATTTTCTATGAACTATCCGTCCATTGTATAATTTTAAAATTGAATTCTTCTTTTCGTTATTGGTGACCATTTTTTAAAAGAGTCGTTCATTGATATACAATCATCTGTAGAAGTATTTTCAGAATCTAGGTCAATCGGCTCATTGCCACAAGTAGCAATGCTAATATCTTCCGAAGAAGACGTAATTAGTGGCTTTGATTTTTTCTGCTATTTACGATAAATGAATCTGAAGAACTTTCGTCTTCTGATAAATTTATTTTCATTTTGTTCAAATAATATAGAGCAAATAATATAAAAATATTTTAAAACTATCATAAAATTACCTTTATATTATAATCCAAACTGTAATACAATTTATTTAAATTAAAATATAACCTAAAGATCACACATTTTTGACAATTGCATGGGGGAATTAACGTGTGGTTCACTTCAGTCACTTGTTTCCATAGCAACAATAACAACCATGGGCTTCGAGCCGAATTTTGTCAATTTAAATGAATAATTGCATAGTTTAAAAAACGCCGGCGTCAACGTGTTAAGGATGTTATGCTCCAAAATAAGTAGCAATCTATTGTCTACTCATGCGATGTCCCATATGTTTTGTGATTGCATACTAGAAAATCTATATAACTGTTTATTTATTTATTGACGTCATAAATAAGATTTTAGACATTAACCTAAGCCAAGCAAATAAAATAAAAAGCATCGTATTTGAACTTATACTAAACTAACTAACTATACATAAGATTTGGCGTGTCACAAAATAAAATATGTAATAATTGACATCGTCTAGTTTTATATGCTGGAATATTCAGTGCAAAACCTTTTAAACACTTATTTTATATGAAAAAACAAATATTAGAAAATTCCCGTATTTTCAATAAAGCTGGTAAGTCGACATATAATTTAATTTTGTCAAAATCCAGTTAAATTAAATTAAATTTTGAGAATATAATTTATATCTTAAATCTTTTAGAAATTTATTTATATAACAGTTAAAATGCGGTGACCAAATCACATTACAATATTCAAGTACAGACCGAACTTAAGATGTACATAACATAGTTAGACATTGTACATTTGTACACTTTTTTTCAGAAAACTTACATTTTCCCATCATACTGAAACTGTTGTTGCTAAAGCAACTATTAATAGATTTAATCAATCCCAGCATTTTGTTTGCTTTAGCAACAATTTCAGTATGATGGGAAAGTTTTCTGTCGAAGTAATTTCCCAGGTCTGTAACTACCTTTACATATTCCATATTTATTTAAGTGGTAAACAAGTTTATTATTATTACTTATACGACTCAAGAACATTATGTTGATATTAAGAATAATATCGCTCTTAACACGCCAAATGCTGATTCTCAAATGATCTGATTGTAATATCGCTGCATGTTTATCCGAAAATACTCCTCTATGCAGTTTTAAATCATCCGCAAAGAGTAATAGCCGAGATTTTATCTCAACGGGTGTATATATTGAAGAGAAGAGGGCAAGTGTTGGATAAACATTTAACAATAAGTGCCTCAAAAACTTTGGAATCGGTGGCAGGATGCATATCGGTCGTAATTTTAACACCATTTTTATGACCTGGCTTCAAAATATACATACATAAGATAATTTCCAAATATGGGGAAAATGACCCTGAGCCAGCGACATAGAAAATAATTTATACATAAATAATATAATGCGTTGAATGACATAAATTAAGCAACAGCGGAGATATTTGGTCCGGATCAATACAGCCCTTGACATCAAGTTTTTTCAATGCTGTCTTTTATTTCAGACAAATTAAATTAGATTCAAAAATAAAGAACACATCTAAATATAGTAAGGCCCTTTCAAATAATTCCTCATGAGATTTGCCAATTATTAAATCTATTATAATTAATTATAAATTTCACCTAATTCCTTAACCATCTACAAACCGAATTTATGTATTATGCCGGAAATAGAACAATATACTTATTAATTAATTAGAGGTCCCTGTGTGTTTCCTGGGTTACCTTATTCAATTGATAGTACTTATGATCTGACGTGGTATCATCTGCATGTAAAATAATTTTCGCGCTAGTAACCGATTTTGGTCATAAATATATTAAAACAATAATGGCCCCAAAATAAAAGTCTAGTATACACCCTGTATAATTTTAATCTGATATAAATTTAATCAGAAATATTATTAGATACTACGTTTTGAATTCTCCCCAAAAGATATGAACTAATTACGCTCCAACTGTCTGGGGATACATTGGAAGAATTATGTTTTCATTTGATGAATTGAGGAATATACGAAGCAATTAAGCTATTAAGCCTTATTCGAAGCAATCTACTACAATTTTCACTAAGTTCAAAATTGCTGATCGCTTATTTCTAAAGCCGAAATGCTCATTTAAAAATGACCAAATGTAAAGAATGTGATTACGTTTAAATAAAAGAAGCAATTAAATTAACCGGACATGACAGAATCATTCAGTTTACTTTTATAATACACTACAATAACTGAAACTCTCTGAAATGCATAAAGCAAACTATTATTTCGTATAAAAATGTTAAAAAATTTAGTATTTATATTCAACATAGCTTTAGTACCACAACGAAATCTTGTATCAAATTCATCGTCCAAATTTATTTTTATTAAATAAAATTCAAAAACACTTTAACATATCATCGTATTTTAAATATTTCAACTTAGGTAAGTTTTTTAGCCAAAATTCAATCCCTTCATATTTCTGGTAAAGTAATAAAAAATCAGGGAAAATGAACAAGGACAGGAGTGTTGGAAGTCAGAGTATAGTGTAAATGCTATCAAGAATATGAGAAAACGATTAGAGAAGATTAACTGGAATAAAGTTAAAACAATGGAAGAGATCAAAGTGATCATTGCGGGATGCGGTAGAAAAGTGGAAAGAAGGGATGGGGAAAGATGCGCTTGGTTCGATAAAGACTGTCGGGCCGCAAAAAGGGTGGTAAGGAAAACTTTGAGGGAATATAGCTTGGGTAGAGGAGAGGAGAGATAGGTGGTGGCAGTGAGGACTAAGTACGCAAGAGTATGCGAGAAAAAGAAGATGCAGGCTTTGGAAAAAACGACTAATGAATTGAATGAAGAGATATGGAATTTTAAAAAGAACTGAGAGGAGGCAACATATAGGAGTGTCTCTACAAGAATGAGCAAAGAAATCCAGTGTAATGAGTGGAGAGTCAAGTGGGGTAAAGGAACAAGAGTCGATGGGGGAAGTTGAAGAGTTTGCGGAGAAGGAAATAGGAAAGGCATTTGATGAGTTGAAGACTGGTAAAGCTGCTAGACTGGGCGGGTTAAAGGTAGAAATGTGGAAACAGATAGGAAAGGAAGGAAAGCTGAAGTTCGGAGAGCTGCTGAATCAAATGCAAAGAAGAGAAGCAGAAGCATGGCGCGTGGGACTTATGTATACGGTACAGAAAGCTGGAGATACTTTAAATTTAGAAAATTATAGAGGGATATCAATTATGTGTACCGGGTTCAAAATTGCCATGACAGTGGTAAAGAATAAGATGGAGAAGAAGGTGGAGATCAATGGAATTCTGTCGGAGACGCAAGGGGGTTTTAGAAAAGGGAGGAGAATACATTCAACCCTTGCGGAGGTCGCATCACAAGTTAGTGCGTCAAAATGTACAGTATCCAGATTATTTGGAAAACACAAATTCTGTTCATATAAAGTGCACTTGGTACAATAATTGTTCGATGATGACTTTGATCGACGAGTGAAATTTTGTGAGACAATGATGGAATTCTCTATTGCAAATTCTTGCTTAATTAGAAACATCGTATTTTCTAATGATGCAACATTTTGTCTGAATGGTGCCGTCAATAAACAAAATTGCCGTTAGTGGGCCCTTCTAAATCCGCATTGGATTATGAAACGAATACACAATAGCTACTAAGCTTAAAACGTTGTGGGTTCTAAAATTATTGGACCATATTTTTTTGACGGAACACTGAATGGTGAACCTACTTTAGCGTTATTATTTCCCAACGCAGAAGATCCTAATAGACCCGAAGACAGAATGTGGTTACAGCGATACGGTGCGCCTCCACATTATGCGCCACCAGTTTGAGAATACCTCGATCAAGTATTTCCTAATCAGTGGATTGGTAGACGAAGACATATTGAATGGCGAGCAATATCATCAGATTTAACCCTACTAGATTATGTTCTTATAAACTAAAGTTGTAATATTGATCTGGGAGGAGACTTCAATATTCGGATTAATAGTAATCATCCAAAAGAATCAACACAACTTACAGATTTTCTGACTACTTATGGACTTAAAGCAACAATAAATTTCAATACACGTAAGAACAAGTATCTTGATAATATAAACACAAATTGCCATGACTTAATTCATCAAATTGAAGCTTTCAAGATAAGTATATCTAATCAGTTAGGCTTGGTATTATCATTATGTATAAATCCAAATGAAAAGAATAAGGTAGATCTCGGATATAGCTGTTCTTGTAAAATCTCGTAAAAGAAATTCCATAAGTTCTTATCGCATTTGTTGGTTTAATAGAGATATTAGACAAATGCGCAAGACTTTACATCTAATCAAAGAACATGATTCTATGCGCCTTTCAATTACTTTTCAGCAACTTCTAAAAGAATATAGATTTAAATATAAGAACTCTATTATATCAATTAAACATCAAGCTTGTGATGAATTTATTAGTCATTCTAGTAACAAACTAAAAGCTTTCTAGGGACTTACCTACAATTTACGAAATAGATGAAATCAAAGTACAACATGTGATATATCTTGTAATAATTTTAATTGCTATTTTGTCAACATAGCGAATGGATGCTTAAAGGATTTGCCTAGGCCCAAACCGTTTAATGCGAACGCTAAAACTAAATTCAAATACTACTATATCCTTCTCTTTCAAAAAGCTCACTTATAATACTGTGCGGGATGCTATAAATGCTTTAAAATTAGGAAAGCAGATATATACTACATCACAGTGGATATTATAAAATTTGTAAAGGAATAACTGATTTCGCATTTAACAAAATTAATTAATGGCATTATTGAATAAGGCATCTTTCCAGACTCCTTTAAGTTTGCAAAAGTTATACTTATGCATAAAAAGGGGATCCGGCAGATTTAAATAACTAAAAAATATTGAGTGATCAAATAGTTAAATATTTTGACAAAAATAAACTCTTTAGTCTCCATCAATATGGTTTTAGGTCTTAAAAGTCAACGACAGAACAAAAGATGTTTTGTGTTGGTTTATTTTTAAACATGAATAAGGCATTCGATTGTATACCACATGAAATGCTCTGTAGCAAATTAACTTAATACGGATTCTTTATTAATAGTCGATATCATTTGGCATCATACCTATTAAACAAAGTACAAATTGTAAAACTTAATAATAAATCATCAGAACCTTTACCAGTTATCCATGGTCTCTCTCAATGCTCGGTATTAGGACCCATACTGTTTATAATTTATAAAAACGATTTGCCTAACTTAATGATACCACTCTGCTTAATATGGCAACAAAGAGATCTATAAAATCAATTTTGATAGCATAAACCAAGTTACCACTTGGTCTACTACAAGTAGTCTTGTGCTAAATAAGAAAAAACCAAACAGATTCTATTTACACTAAATAAAGTTGAGAACTCTTTAGATAATACCGCCAAATTCTTAGTAATATATTTAGATTCCAAGTTTAAATGGGATATTTACAAGGATAAACTGGCTAAAAAAGTATAGATAAATATATATTGTTTATACTTTAACTTATTTAACTAATTTATGGATTTAGCGTGTTATCCATCATATTATACGATGCTCATATCATTTATGATTATGAAACCATACAGATATCTTCTACTATATATTCAATTGATATAATTAATTAATAAAACAAGATAATACTACGAAGAGTACATTATTCTTGCATTACGGATAACAAAGTTAAAATTCTTAAGTAAAACTCCGTTTGTTTGTCTCCAACTGCGCTACGTTGATTAAAGAAATAGACCGAAACCAGTCTGTGGCTATTGTGGACTGGGAAACATTATTTTAATATATTTAAATTAATAAACAATAAAATCCAATCAAATCACGGAACTGTTAATATTTAAAATCTTGACAAACATATGTACGTTATAATTAAATTAGTATTATTTTTAAGGTCAAATGCATTTTATATTAGATATTTGTCTAGTTATCTAGTGTATATATCAATAACGTTCACATTCGTAATCGTTTAACAATTAGTAATTCGACTCACACTTTGTTTGCAATAATATTCGCTGTGTATCATAATCCTAACTGACTGCATTTGCCATTAATTATGTACAATGCTCAGAGGAAATCGAATCCTAATTAGATTCTCCCCTCGTTTTGGGAGGGTACGAAACCATAAGACTCGACACCGTCAAGGGGGGTTATTTATTTTGCGAATAATGAATGGTGTATATTCCTATCCTCATCTATGATATACGGCCACATCCAGTGTGCTAATTGTTGTAGCACTGCGTCGTACAATGGGAACGCTGTATAATGGTGTGAGCGCGTACAGTATGAATAAATGTATGGTTTTGGGTGTGGAAAAGGAAGCTTTCAAGGCGTACGCTATTATTGTTTGATTGTATCTTCAGTTGATCACACACAGGAGCCGCATAATTGCGTTTTGCTTGAATATAAATTTACGGATTAATTAATTGACTGTTTCTTGGATAACTAGCTGAACAAATTCGGTCTTGTGATTTATTTAATGTTAATATAAATTTATGTAGAAATAGGGTAAGTTTATTTTATTTTGAGCTGCCTATGGTTATTTGAAAATCTAAAATTTTATTATGTTTAACTTGTTAGAATTGGTGTTAGAGGTTCCTTAATTCCGTATCTACAATTGAATGAAAATCTGTATATAAAATATGAGTGCATTTGAAAGAGTATATGAATTAATATATTATTAATATACATAGAGTTAAGAAATACACTTATATTAATTAAAAGTAAATCATCAGCTAAATTATGAAGCCTATAAAAGTAGTAAATTTTTGATAATAAGTATTCTCTATATTACTCTCGATTCAAGTTTACGTCTTTATTTGATTTGCTTTTATTTTGAATTTATATATAAAGATTTATGTAAAATGTAAATAATATATCAAAACATAACAATGCAATTCAGAAAGTACTAAAATAAATTTTTTAATAAATAGTGCATAACAAATCTATTAATTAACCCATTATTACAAAAAAAATATGTAATTATGTAATGTTCATACAATGAACAGAGTTATTGAGTTCCAAAAACTATAACATACTTTAGTTGTGTTGTATTTGCAATAAGCAACAGCTTGACATTATGTACTTGAAGAAACTATTCTAAATTTAAAGGAAATAAACACTATCATAGTCTTATTAAAAACAAACAAAATAAAAAAAACATAGGCTAAAAGACCACCGGTCGATAGCCATGAAACAGAAGAAGACAATTATAATCAGAATTTATTTTATTTTATTTTATACATTACATGTATTATAATTTATTTCCATCTGTGAATAAAGATGTTTTGTAGTAAAAAACATATTCTAAGAACATAGTACAAACAGCTAAATACATAAAACAATTCAGTGTTATTAAATTACAAAGGACAGGAAGACCAGAAAATATATTAAAAAAACTAAAAACTAATAATGTTACACCGCTATTTAAAACAAACAATAATTAAAGAAAAATAATCAAAAACAATATGAAATCAAATCAGAACTCAAAGAAAAAGGAGAAATATACATGCTAACTTACAATGACTGAACAAAAATATATTAAAACAATCAAGGAGACCAATACAAGAAAGGAAAAATAACAAAAGGAAGAAATTTTGGATGCTCTAGAATGCATGAAAATTCACAGTAGTAAAAATACACAAAACAACTATTAAAGGACAAGACCAAAGTTTTTTTGAGAAATCCAAATTAAAGATGGCGCCGAGTAAACATTCAACTAAGTGTTACTCGTGTGAAATTAACATTAGTGAGACAGAAAAGTGCTTAACCTGTTTTATTTGTGATCTAAAACTGTATGTGTGAACCTCAACAACTCCTGAAAATAAGAACTTCAACTGTATCTGCGATGGCTGTATCATCGACTTCCCTAAACGTAAGTCACAAAAACTATCAAACGAAAATAGCAATAAAGCTGACGGAAATACGGTAACCAATGTGGACATTAACAGTAAAGTTACACAATGGTTCGAAATGTTACATTGAACTATCTCTCAGAATGCATATCTATCTTAAAAGCGATCCTTTTAAACCACCAGTTCAAATATTGTATAAAAGTCTGATTATATGGAAGAAAAAAAAGTTCATATTCTGCAGCAGATTATGATAACCTTAAAAGCAAAATACTCGATAACCTATGTAAATATAACACGAGAGGTAGAAAATTAGACGAAACAAATTAATATTTAAAACTCAAGTTCTGCTATTTCTAACCAGATGGAACCAAATGTGCCAAAGATAATAACAAAATGCCTACCAACATATTAACCACTCTTAAAACATTATAGGCAACAATATAATGTGCATTTAAAAATGGAAAAGACCAACTACTACAGCAAGAAAATTGCATGTGCCTCAAATAAGTGTAAAGCTTCATGGTCTGGTTGTCTATTAAGTTAGTAACAGGCACAAAAAGTATAATCCCTAAAACATATAAAACCATAGACCCTGACCAATTAAATGAATATTTTATAAATGTCACAAACAGCCAATCTATAAAACCGAACCTACCAAATAATATCAATTCCTCCAACAGCAGCATTTTTTTGCATGCTATAACTGTTGATGAATTAAGAGATATAATTCGAAAAAAATTGGCAAAAAAAGCAGTGTAATCGATAAAATATCGTGATATCTACTTAAAAAATGCATGAAGTATATTATTGAACCTCTATGTTTTCTAATAAACGAATCAATGCTCAATGGAATTTTCCCACAGCAATTTAAACTAATTAAGGTATTACCATTACTTTAAAATGGATACCCTGAGGAGGAATTGAATTACAGAGCAATAAGTCTTTCTCAAAATATATAAGTACGCTGTAATTACACAAATAACGTCCTTTTTATTCAAACACAATATATTATATTAGCGCCAACATGGATTTTGTAGTAACAAAAATAAATTCTTGGATGAAATAGGTTACATGTATATATCCTAGATAGAATAATTATATGTACCATTATTCTTTAAATTTAGATGTAAAATAAACTTTCAATACTGTCAAATTACAAAAAGATTTGTTGTCGCACTCTATCTATAGATTTGTTTTGAGGGTAATCAAGAAATACATATATTGTCGCGTGAGGGTAGTCGCGACTTCGAGATCAAAGGCAAAAGTGACGTTACTGACTAATATTACTAGGAAATGGAAGGTTACTTACTTTAAATAGTCTGTGAAGAATGAGAAGAAACTAAACGTTTTTAACTAAACTATTTATTGATACACGTAACCTTTTAGATCACAATCTAAGTATCGACTTCCTCGTCCCGGCGGTCCCATGGATCTTCCACGATTTCCCCAATCAGCATAAAAACTACTTATTAGCAATTATTGAGGAAGTCCTTGAATTACGCTGAGCACGGGATTTTTCTTTAAATCTGTAGATTATTTCTAGAGCTATAACATCATAGAACACACTTATGATCTCAATAGTATAACATCGAAAACAATCAAAGCTATTGCTGAAACGATATTAGACCATTTGGTCAATGTCATAAATAAATACGTAGTTCAAGTAATTTTTCCTGATGTGCTTAAAATTTTAACAATTTTAACAATCTTAACAATTGTGCCTATTTTTAAAAACGGTGATTCCAACGAATTATATGGTTTTAGAACAAACAAACAAACGTAGTTAATAAAATTTTTGAAGAAATATTTTCAATAGAACGTTTTTCTAGATAGATATAATATTATTTGAGAACCTCAGCATAACTACTACTCTGGACATTCCAGTGAAACAGCCATATACGAGATGATCATTAAACATCATGATGATGGAAAATTTGTGAGTGGTTTGTTCTTTGATATATCCAATGCCTTTGATTGTTTACCAACGCCTTTTACAAAGTAAATTATATAAAGTTGAAATAATCATGAAATAACTCTACAAATTATCAGAAATATTTCACAAGAATTAGAAGATATTCTTGCGATACCACAGGGATCAATCTTAGGATCATTACTTTTTATTTTATTTATAAATGGTGCTAAATAATTAGTGCATTTATCTGCCTGATATATATTCATCTGTCACCGTGTAGTGAAACATATTGCAGTATAAAAGACTGTGTTGTTTTATTTCTATTATAATATTATAATATTATATAATTCATTCTTGGTAGTTCCCTATAATTGTGGGAAATTTAGATAATACATATCAGCTCAATGGATAATGTTGTCTTACGAGAAGAAGTAATTCATTGTCCTATTTGTTGGTAATATATGCCTATGATTTGACCTAAACCATTAAAAGAATATGGCAATCAGTTAAAATATACAAATTAGCAATTTTACTTTAAACTATACGCAAAAATGCTTGACTTAACCTTGCTTAATTAAATTTAAACTTAAATATAGAATAAAATATAATACCCTTTCTAAAATATTACGAATCTTCTATTAGTGGGCGGTCCACCACGCGTATGTATATATGTATGTTGTGTTAAAATGTGAAATTTCCGTGCTTTTTGTGTGAGTGGGGCTCTAGAGCCAGGGAAGGCCGCTGGAAAATTACTAATTGGCTAAATTTTCCATTTGTTGAAACTGGAAAAATATTGCTACATCCTTTGCACATAAATCTGATAAAAATGAAGCAATGTATTAAAGTTTTGGACAAAAAATAGCCCCTATTAACATTATATTGCTAAACGATTTCCGTTACTATCGGAAGCAAAGGTTTTTGATGACCTACAATTCGCAAACTTATGAAGGATGTTACCTTTACAAATTGCATGTCTGATCTGTTCATGCTTGGGAATCGTACAAGGACGTCATCCAGAAGTTTCTGGGTAATGTTAAATATAATCAATATTAGAAAATTTTAAAAAAATATGGTCAAAAAGTTCAGTGGACTGGGAAATTTTTGATTGCAGCATTTTTTTCAGGGTCAGTTTTAATTCCTTCTTCGTTAATTACAAATCCGAGTACATTCATTTCCTTCCCTAATAAGATGCATTTTGTGGGTTTTAATTTTGAAATCGCTTGTCAGAATCTCTTGAAAATGTTATTTAATTTAACTATATGGTCTTTAAAAGTTTCGCTAAAAACGATGATGTCGTCTAAATAAATTAGTACGTCCTTCCATTTAAGTTCGTAAAAACAATATCAGCCAACGCTTGAAATGTTGTTGGCGCGTTGCATACCCCAAACGCTAGCACGTTCAATTCGCCGTTATGGGTACAAAACACCGTCAGTTCTTTGCTTTCTTCTTTTACACCTACTTGCCAGTAACCGCTTAATAAGTCCAGGGTGGAAAAATATTTGCTCGTGTCAAATGAGTTTAGGACGTCTTCGATTAACGATAAAGGGTACTTATTTTTCTTAGTCACGAAATATAATTTTCGGTAGTCTACGCAAAATCTCCAAGAGTTGTTTAGTTCAATCTCATGTACTTGAACGGTTGTAAAGCCTAGGTTATTATTATCGCCAGCAAATTCGTCGGAATATTGAGCGATTAGTTCATTGACTACGCCCATTTGATTAATTGATAATTTGGATCATCCGCTTAAGTAAATACGTTGTTGATTTCATTGCTTTCTTGTAAGAATCCTACGGTGAATCCTTTCAGAAGTCTTGAATTTTTGCAAAACTGGTGATGCACTGCCCTGCTTCCACGATTAGTGTTTCCGTCAACGTAGCTTTATTTTCTTGAGTAGGGTGATGATAGACGTGAATTTGCATAAGCTCTTCAATATCTTGGTTTAATTGTTCCATGTATTATGAATGCATGATCGAACATCGGCAATGGATCAATTTTATTTGGAATTGTTTCATTATCGTAGCTACACTGATGAGCTGTGATACAGCGAAACACGTGTCTGCAGATAATCATTGCATAACACTTTTCGAGAAGCGGTTACAAAATGATAACACCACAAAAATTGTTACATCGTGCTGAATATCGGTTCAGACAGTTAACAGTTATATCATTCAATGCCCGGCGGTGCTGTAGTTGTTTTAACTGTTAACTGGAGTTTTTACATTTATTGTAAAACATAAGTGCAGAAACGCTCATGAACATCATATTTGTCTCATTATTAATTTTCAAAATTAATTTAGTTGTTATAAATATCCTTTTCGTTTCAAGAAAACTTCCATTTTCACTTTCCATCTTTAATTTTATTGCCGTCAAGGATTGTTTAAAAAGAAATTATCCCCTATACAACTACACTAGTATTGTATTATTAATAAACATACTTAGATATATACGCATATCAACCCCAAATAGCATTGCATAGCAGCCAATAAGATTTACAACGGAATAAGTTCATTGTTTCTAAAATCAATCAAAACGTAACTTATTAAAAGTTTTCGGGTCTGTAAATAAAAATTAACAAGATTCGTATAGAAGTTTAAAAAGTTAAATACATACCAATATGTACGTTTAAGATCGAAGGAGTTATATTGGCAGGAAATTGGAATAAAATTGTGAAGTTTCATTTAAAAAAAATGCAACGTAATGCGAAGCATATTCAATATCTAGTTTATATAAAATGTAATATTTGATTGAGGACATCAACTTCCAATCTCGAGCCAAGCTTACATATTATTATAGGGCTCTAGGGGATATTTGCTATAAACGATATTTTAATTACACGTGTTCGCCGTAGCAATCGATACTTACGCCCGGAAATATTTTTCATGCTCTCCACGCGCGTTATTAGAAATCTCCTCAGGGGATGTAATAATAATAACAAAAATATTACACATTTGTCCATAGTATAATCAATCATTTGTTAACTGACGGCTCTCTTAATAGAATCGAGATGTGGATGGCAGAAAATTACCTTTTACTGTAGAGTATCGACCCGTCGGGATAAATGCGTATGAAGAGATTGGGCCTGGTTACGTCGTGCTCGTTGGCTTTTAGGTCATTAAAAAACAGATCCGGCGTCCAAATGGACTCATCATCCTCCAGTGTTACGTAGAAAACTCCGGGATTCTCGCTGTACCTAAGCCTCTCGTCAACCCACTCCTGACGAAAATATATATCCATGCCGAAGAGCTTAAAAGAGAAACAAATGCGAATAGTAAACTGTGCAAATATGGTATTTTACTTTAGTTTACAATAGTACTTAACTAAAAGTAATATTAAAAGTAATTATTTAAATATAAAAATAAATCATTTTCGGTAAGGCTTGTTAATAAATATTATTTGTTGTTATCACACACGACTAGAAGTACTAGTTTTAAAAAGACATTGCAACATATATGATAACAACAAAGTGTATTTATTAATTTACGTTTTCAAAATGTATTACAAAGTAATGGCCTCATACATCAATCACAAATTTGTTTTTTGTTTCTGAGGGTTCAAGGTTAAGTTAGATTTAATAATAAATTATGTAAAATAGTTTGCCCACGAGAGCGTCAACATTTCATTCCTTGCAGAGATTTATATCAAATAATGTCAGTTAAATTATTTAAGCAGAATAAACACAACACTAACAAAATATATCCTATTATGGTGCCGATATATTAAAAATGAATTTTGTACTTTATAAAGATAATACTGTCAATTAGATTTGTCCTTAACAGAAATGAATCAATATGTTCATTAGGTAATTTGTATTAAATGAGGGTAACATTCACAATTAGATTTATTCTTGTCTGAAATTAATTACATCAACAAGCAAAACTCAAGTAAGCCAGAATTTCCTTCAATATTCAATTTACAGAAATCTGACTACCAAAGGCACTATAATTTACAGTGATTCCTTTCAGTTTGGTCGTTTTTATTTAGAAATATTTTCCGAATATTATTCCGAGATATTTAATTAGATTTCTTAATTTTCCATATCTTAATTTTCTAGATTTTTCTATAATAGTTTTTCCAAATAGCCAAAGTTTTCATAGAATTGTCAAATATATGTTCTATAATTTCCAAGAATTGCTATTTCGAATTTTAATTGTCTTTTCTCTTTCAAATTTCACAATTTTCTTAGAAAGTTTTTGAATTTCTCAAAAAATTTCTAGAAGTTTGAACTTGTTACGATTTTTTTTCAAATTTTAGACACATCTACAACATTTATATTTAGACAAACCAACGTACATTTAGAACAAATAAATTTTAATTTAAAACAAGGATTTGTCCGACGTTCGGTCTTTCTGCCATGTTTTGACCTTTTTTTTTTGACTTAGGTTTTCGCCATTCAGTCACGACTTATTTGCTAGACGACCTTATGTCTACAATAATAATAAAACTGGGAACTAACATGAAATTGGGAAGTCTAGGGGGGCGATCATGACGTTAATTCAATCTCATAATCTAATTTGCGTATTTTGCATAAACTCGAATAAAAATGTGTAAACCTGCTCATTGGTTGTAGCGAGGATATAATTCAAATTTAATGGGAGGTAGCAAACGGAATTAATATATTTGTGTGAGGGACATTTTTGTTGCATTCGAAAAAAGTATGATTAAGGTCACCCACCTGTCTACACTCGCATAGCGGATTTTCTTTGACACCGATTTTGTTTAAGTGAACTAGGAAGTTTGCATGATGTGTTTTCAGTCTTATTATGCCAGGTAAAGCTACGTGGTAGTTCCGGGAAGTTCAGAGTATGTTTTGACCTAATTTATGTAAAACACAACGAAAAAATTGGGGTGACGTCAAATTTTAGATTTTTATAGTAATTTGTCGTTGTTACGGATTCTAGAATTTTACAGCATTTTATATTCAATTAATTGCTCACTTAACTCGTAACTTTTTTTGAACTATATCGGTTTAAACTAAAATCACTTATAAACACTGAATAAAACACTTACTATGTTTTATTCAGTATTCATTATGAAATAGTAACGGTCGCAACCATCATTATGATAAAATCACTTATGCATGTTTAACAGATAATTTATTATTTTCTCTCCGACTAGTTTCGACAATAACTCCTCTATAATGACTTATTGTAGAAACTAGTATAAGGAAAAATAATAAATTATCTTGTAGAACAAACCAAGTAAACTATAGTCTATACCAAAAATATCAGCATTGTTTTTTAAATGTTAATCCAAAATACAAAATTTCTTGGAGATGTTTTATTTTTTTTACAATTGTTTCTTTAGTACAGTTTTGTAGGAAATCTTCTTTTAAGCCGAGAGAAACTTCTTGCAGTATCTTAAATCTTCTCTGACAGATTACTTATTTAATTTTTCTTTCAGAGGACATAACAACACTCGTGGCTCGTATTCAGTGAAACTTCAGGGAGCTGAACGAGGAGCTGAAGAAGTTGGTAAATACAGAATTACCAGAACTTCTGTTAACGATTCGCATAATGTCGACACTCCCGAAGAAGTATTTTGAGTTTAATAGTGTCTGGGAGTCGGTTCCTTTAAATGAAAGAACTGTAAATAAGCTAACAGAACACCTCAGACTGATAAAAATGCGGCTACCTGACAAAAAGGATGATTCAACTGCGTTCGTCGCTAAGGGCAGCAAAGGCACCGGAAAATTTCACATGAATCAAGGGCAGAAATGTTTTAAATGCCATAAGATTAGGCACTTTGCTAATAATTGCCAATCGAAATCATTAGATGGTGCTGCAGGTTCAAGCGCAAGAACTTCCAAACCCACAGGGGAAGCGTTTGTAAGTTTGACAGGCACCGATGATGCCAAGTATTCAAGGATCATTTGGTTAGCGGATTCAGGTGCGTCAACACATATGACTTCAAGGAGAGATTACTTTTTCGATTTTCAAGAATTTTCCACGCCACAACCCGTTCAGGTGGGAATCTCTGAAATTATCTATGCCTCGGGACAAGGAGCCATTAACGTGGAAATGCATATAAATGGTGTGTGGAATCTCAATCACATGCAAAATGTTTGGCATGTTCCTGATATAGGTAGAAATCTGTTCTCAATTGGACAAACCATCAGCAAAGGTTTCGAATTCAGAGCCAATGGGAACAAGTGCGCATTTCTGAAGAACGGTGAAGTGCGATTGTGTAGCAGGAAAACTGCGAAGGGGCTCTATGAATTAAATATGAGAGTGTGTAAACCCAAAATAACACAAGAAGTTTTAGTAGCTGCACACATAGCTACAACTATGGCATGAAAGATTAGCGCACATGAATAAATTGCAAGTTAAAAAGTGTCTGGAAAGGCGCGGAATAAATGTCAGTGCGAATAAAGAATTCTGTGAAGGCTGTATTTTATTGTTTAAAAACATTCGTAAATGAAGCTTCGGTAGCCGGGCATACCGTAAAAGAACTGCTGTGGGATGGGGGAAAAAAGTTTGATAACGTGTATGTAAAGTAGCTGTTAAATTCGAAAGGAATAAATCTTCGCACAACAATACCCTATTCACCTGAACAAAACGGTGCTGCCGAAAGAGAGAATCGTACACTTGTTGAAAGTGCCCGTACGATGATCCACACAAAAAATTTACCAATAAAATTATGGGCTGAAGCCATAAGTACAGCTGCATATGTTCTTAACCGAACAGGGCTTACGTCAGAAGAAAACAAAACACCTTATGAACTATGGTTCAAAAATGAAGCAGTCAGCCTAAATCATTTGAAAATATTTGGTACCGAGTGTTTTGTGCACATACCGAAGCAGAATAGAAGAAAGTGGGATCGGAAACATGTGGAGGGATGTTTTGTTGGTTATTGTGCAGACAAAGATGGCTTTAGACTTTGGATCAAAGAAGAAAACAAAGTGGTGTTGAGTCACGATGTGGTTTTCAAAAGTGGACAAGAAACCAATGTTACTTGAGTCAGAAGCGAATGATCCCGGATCAATTACACCGGTAGATGTACCAGTTGTAATTTCAGACAGTAAAAGATACAATGAAAAGGTGGATCAGCAAACTAGTGTGGGGGATCACGTTTCGAAGGAAGTTTTCAAAGCAGATGAAGAAGAAGTCGAGCTGTCAAACAAAGACGTTCGATAATCTAGAGAAGAAGAGGCAGCTGCAGCTCTCCCTAAACGAGCGGTAAAAAAACCTGCATACCTAAATAACTATGTGTTATTTGCAGAACATTCACCTGTTATCTAATTACGAAGCCATGAAGTCGAGCGAATGCAATGATTGGAGGCGTGCAATGCACGAAGAGTTGGAATCATTAAATGAAAACAACACCTGGGACTTGGTTGACTTGCCACATGACAAGAAAGTAATAGGAAATCGTTGGGTCTTGCGAGTGAAGACAAAAGCCGATGGTTCGATCGCAAGATTCAAAGCGAGGCTCGTTGCGAAAGGTTATGCTCAAAAACATGGGGTTGATTATGAAGAGACATTTGGCCCAGTGGCTCGCTTCGACACCGTCAGGACAGTTTTGAGTGTGGCAGCTTCCGAACAACTTCAGCTTATACAATTTGATGTGAAGACAGCGTTTCTATGTGGTGATCTTGCTGAAGAAGTGTTCATGAAGCAGCCTGAAGGTTTCGAGGACGGAACTGGCAAAGTGTGTAAGTTGAACAGAAGTTTATATGGACTAAAATAAGCTCCTCGATGTTGGAACGCGCGCTTAGTACAGTTTATGATCAAAAAGCAGCATTTCGGGCAGAGCAAAGCTGATCCGTGTTTATTTGTGCGAAAAACTTACAATCGTAAAATCATAGTAGCTATTTACGTTGACGACGGATTAGTAGCGGGAAGTGACAGTGACGAAATAAAACTTTTTATAAACAAATTAAAAACAGAGTTTCAAATAACTATGAATGTGTTAGATTGCTTCTTAGGCATATAGTTTTTGCAATTGACTAATGACTCTATTTATATAGGTCAGCAGGGATATTGCCAGCAGATCCTGCAGCAGTTCAACATGGATGATTTCCATGCTGTGGCCACGCCTTGCAGTGGGTACATGGAACAAGACGAATCAGATGCTGATTTGGATGTCGAAGTCCCGTTCCGTGAAGCAGTGGGCTGCTTGATGTACTTGACAATCGCCACCAGACTTGACATCACATTCGCTGTGAACCTGGTGTCAGAATCCCGGCACGTTCGAAAATATCAAGTTGGCCAGCAGTACAGAGAATCTTACGCTACATGAAGGGAACATTGGATTATGGTTTACACTACCAACCAAACCATAATGTAGGCGACCTGGAGGCCTACAGTGACGCAGACTATGCAGGCGACATATCCACGAGACGTTCGAGGACCGGTATTGTCTGCAAATATGCTTGTGCAGCCATCAGTTGGATGAGCACCCCTTCACTTGCGGCAATATAATCATTTGGCTAAAACGGCTTCTTTCTGAGATAATGGAGTTACAGCTAATACCGTCACTCCAAGTTGACAATGCTAGTGCGATCAAGCTTGTTAAGAACCCAGAGTTCCACAAAAAGTCAAAGCATATTGAAATCAGATTCCACTTCATCCGAGAGAAGTACTCCAAAGGTGAAATTTATGTACAACATGTGGACGGGGAAAATCAAGTTGCAGACATTTTAACGAAACCATTACAGAGATTACGTTTTGAAAAAATTAGAGCACTGCTGGGATTAGTCTCACATCATTAATATTTTGGAAGGAAGTATTTATTTTATATGAAATGCAAAATATTCATGTAACTCCATTTGTGTATATTGTTTGGTGTTTTTACATGTGTATAAGTTGGCACAACTGTGCGGTAATATACGACGGGAGATGAACATGTCAAGTTAGTTCGTTCAAAAGCTTCTTTTCAGTTTACGTTAGTTTAAGTGTATTGTCATACCGAATCATGTATTTGTATCTGTGTTTATGAACATAATTATAAACAACGGACAAAATATCTCTGTGTTTAATTCAACAGTTTTACGTATAACGGCAATGTACTTAAAGAATTCGGGCATTTGTTAAATCTTTTTTAGATTTCTTCAATTTTTCAAAAAAGTCTTTCGAATTGATAGAATTTTCATTGGTTCTTAAAATAAAACCTTCTGAATCCTTATTCCAACATGTTTGAAAATAGTCCGACTCCGCAGCATAACAGGCTACCATCAAAACAACCCCCTTATATAATTTTTATCCTTATAAAATGTTTCTTCAATGAAATCAAATACTCGTTCTCTCTCTCTTTTATTTCAAAGTAAATACTTCGCTAATGCATTTACTTTAGAGAAAAACAAAACAATCGTTTGTTTCTGTGTAAGTTTTATAGTAATTTCATTATTTTTATTAAAAATTCAAATATATATTAATCAAATTAATAGTAAAGTATTTTGTATACAGATCAATTAATACCATGTCAGCAGAACGACAGTTCTTTTTCATTTCTTATCACTTTGCACGAAAAATGAATGTAGATTTTAATTTCATATTAGATTAAATTTTAATATATCAATTATGCTTAAACCGTTAGAGATTCTACTTGGTAAACTATTAAATATGCATGATGGAGTAGAAGTAAAAATATTGACTCTTATCTCAGAACAACAGAATTCAGATTGTTAAAGAGATTCTTTATATATTTTTATTTACTTTGTTTGTACAACCTACAACTAACTTTTTTATTAAACAGGACAAAAGTTTTAAGTAAGGTAACCTACAATATGGCATTTTTTGATGCACTCGCCAACGAATAATGAGTACTTCAACTTCAATGCCAACGAGGGTCAAGAGTCTACTTCCACCTTCCAGTTTGGACTCTATCAATTAATCAAGCAATTCCAGCACGAAATTGTAGGATATCTCTCGACGAGAGTGGTGTGAATTCCTCCTTGGAATACCTGAGGAAGGTCTGAAACTTAAGATTTAATAAATTGACTTATTAAAGCTACCTCTTTCGCTGCCACAAATTTGCTTTTTATTGGATTTTTGAATAAAGAATTTTCGACAACAGGCCCCAAATTTGACAGCGAATACAACCAGTGATACCAACCCTACCAATTTTTATTCATAATTTATCTACATATACATTGATGTATCGAAGACATTAAAGAAAAGAACATGAGATATTGCACTAGACAAACTAAAAAATTTAAGTAAACTAGTGGAGACAGAAATGTATGGTTTCTGTGGTACATAATGATGATCTGCGTTTGCATCGCAGTTGTATTTGCTGTATAATTTTAAATATATTTTTTAAGGAAATAAATATATAATTGTAGCAACAAATTTCTTTAACAAATACGTCAATACAAAACCGTCGTTACTTATGAGTAAATATATCGCTTTTTTTACTATCTTCAAAATGTGTTTAGATTATATTATAGTAAATATAGTATCTTTTTAGATTTATGTATAATCATTAAACATGACAATCAGAGCTTTACATTCGTTATCCATGTCGTGGTAAAAATATTAGAATCATCAATCGTTATATATAGAAGAGAGCCATTAAAGAGATTGAGACCAATATCCTTATTTAATTTTGCTTGCATTTGGCAATACATGAAACAACCGGGCCGATTCCAACGAGTATCGTCCTGAACCCAGAAGTGTGTATTCTTTGTTTTTGATATTAAACTGCTTGCAGGGAGAAATAAGTGGTAAGAGGATAAGATGCAAGTGATCTAAGAGGTAGAATGGACGAAATACATGACCAAGTAAGTTCAAACATTCAATGAGCTACCGTTTGTATAATTAAAAATTACGACGTAAATATGGTCAAAACTAGTTATGAAAACAGAAATATAAAATAGCTTTACTCTAAAATTGGAAACACATAGAACTTTGCTAAATTTTATGTGATGTAACGATCTGGATTCAAGAATCACCCCTAAGTTCACCAATTGTATTCTATTGCACGGCATTGAATTCAATCTATAATCTAGCATGCATTATAAAGAAATATATAATTGTAAACAAAGAACAGCGGCACCTATTTGACCTATTTCAAGTATCGTCGGAATTTTAACTGGCCAATTTTGTATCTGAGTATATAAAAATGTCCAGAGAAATTGCTCCCGTCTTCAGAAAGAAATTTGTACGGGTAGAACAGTTTCTTTAATTAATTTAATTTTTATTTACTAGATCTACAATTCAAGTGCAATGGACATCTAGCAAAACAAATTGAATAATTGGATTAATTAACGGGAGGACACTGGCTGCCTCCCTAAAAAAAGTTTCCATGTCTGAAATTAGTAGTTAATTGAAGAAATTAAACAATTAATTATGTTATTGTTGATAGTTGAGGTCGAATAAAAGTATACATCTGCCTGATGAAGCCACTTTGTGGAGAAACATGCTGCAGTGATAAAGAATGAAACCCTTCCAGCTGGGTTGTTTGAGTTACACAATATATCCGCCTTATGAATTCAATAACAAATTAAATTACTTCCTCTGGCAAAGTTCTGTTCATTAAAATTAATGTATAAATAACACTATTGTGCCCTCTCATTGTTCTTTATTTACTAATGCGTTGTTATTGATAATGAGCGTCTAGCACTCGAAATACATATCAAAGCATAGAAAATAAAGCGTCAATAAAGGACTGAATACTTAATTTAATATCGTAACATCGTAATAACGATTGTTATTATTTAAACGTTATTAATCTATCAGAATGTTAATCGCGATAAATATTTTATAACAAATTAAATAGTATTTAATTTGCAAATATTGAATATTAATATTTACTGTAAAATTCAATACATACGGTTGAAAAGCCATTGCACACGGCATTTATAATATGATGTTTTTGTAAAAGGTTTAAAACCTATATGAACAATAAATATTTTATCTGGAATTCCGTGTGGCAATATGGGGGACCGACGGAAGGGCAATATTGTCCCTGGACAAAGTGACCCTTTTTTGTCCTTGATATATACTGGAAAACTCCAATCAAACGGCCATTCTTTTGTAATGAAAGTGTATTCGCTCATACTCACCATTTTCTCATCGTCTACTTTGTAAACTTCTAAAACGTGCATGGTCACGGTCACATCCAGGGGCTGTTCTGTAACATAATTAATTACATCGTTAGGTTTTTTTATACTTTTTGTGTTGCTTTTAACAATAAGCATATATTAATTGGTTTCACTTGTTCCGCTTTCGTACAAACACCATAAAATAATAAAGCACTTTATATTTCACTATCTATAATTGTATTAAAATATATCAATCCCTCGTCAACATTTAATTGTATATTACATAAACTGTAATAAACACATAAACTAATGGGTTTATTACAGTATTTATAGACAGAAAAAGATAACAACGTTAATTCAATTAATTAAATATCAACCTGACAAAGTCAGAATAAATTTCTAAAAGTTTTGAATAAAAGTACTGTAAAACTAGTTGAGAATAAAGAATAAGGATCTTATCTGAATAATTTTTGTAAACGCATTGGATAAAATACAATACAATAATCTCAAACAATTTTAATTATTATTATTATTGTTATATGTTAAATGAATTTGGTTCAAACGTAATAAATCTACTAATTATAATTGTTTATTGGCATACATTAAAAGAAATGCCTTATAATTAACTTGTATGTTAAACAGTGTTTAATAATTTCACACATCATGATTCAACTATATATTAATAATTTCCTGTATTTAATAATTTGTTGTTTAAATAACCGTTAAAAGCTTTGATAAATCAAACCTCGCCTGATAAATTAATAAAATAAATAGTTTGCTTGCGAGATAACACAAGTTGAATAAATTTGCTTACAATAAAAAAAAACAAATTAACGGTAACATATAGTATACTGTAAAGTGAATATTTATCCTTCCTAACCTTCTGATCTAATTCTTTCATTCTAATGGAGTCAACATCATTACCTCAATATTTATTTCTTTTCATGTACATGTATTACCCATACGTCCACATTATGTATTAAAATCGGCCAAACATGCACACCCCACAATTTATGAACCTCTCCCATACAACATTCACCCGTACGTTCGATTATTATACTTTTACACAAAAAATTGATACTGGAATTACAAATTATTAAATTTACTAAAGCTATATATTAAAGGAACAAACTGATATTAATAACTAGCCACTATTAAATTTGAAATTGATTCACTACACTCTTTAGCATTAAATCGGTCGTATCATTCCTAAATGCTACTTGCAGATATATATATATTCAAAAATTTAATTAAATTAATTAAAATGTACAACGTTGTATAATGCCAAAAATCTAGAGAATCAATTAAGAAAATAACACAAATTCTTAATAACTGTTTGTACACATCCTTTGATGTAAGCAGCTTATTTACGAGCATATCATCTCAGGAGCTACTGGTGGTAGCACAACAAACCCATCCAGTAATTACGTACTGACTCAAAATTACTTTTAATTTAATAATTATTTCCTTGGTCAGCAGAACGGTTTAGTCATGAGAAATCCATATAATTGCAGACTGACAAATATTTCAATATGTAGATATAGAAAATATAACAGAATGATAAAATTAATTAATTTTTTCGGAAGCCGATTTAGAACAGAATTAAAATTTCGGTTCATTATCATATATTGGCTCCCACTCGATGGAAACTTTTGACAAAATATGTCAGTTCTTATATATTAATAATAATAATAGTATAATAGGCCCAAAATAATAACAAATCTGAAAAAATATACAAAATTAAGTCTATTCTTGACAGTTGTTCGTCAAACTTTTACTTCCCTTTCAAATTTAATTTATTACTGGACGAGAGAATGCGTGCTAATAATGGCAGGCATTCTAGAGAACATATCTGCTGAGCCGCATAAGTTGGGCATTGAGTTAATTATTCTCACTGGTAATCTGTCTTTGGTTGTATCTTTGAGGAGTGTGTAAATAAAGGCAAAGGATTATGTAGAATTGTTACCGTAAATAAAAATTATGTAGTGTATTGTATATATTAAAAGTTCCGTAACACCTTTTATATTGAAAAGAAAGGACTGCCCATGGGATCCCTTGTACTACACTCTTAACGGAAATATTCATCACTCATTTCGAAAAACAACAAAAATATTCATTATTGGTGCAGATATCTTGATGATATGTTTTGCATTTTGAAGGACGCAGACAGAAATCTGAACGCATTTTTAACTACACTAAATTCAGCCAAGCGAAACATTTAATTTACAATCAAAAAACAAACTAATGGAACATATAACTTTTTTGATCTGAACATCTCAATGGAAAACAATACATTAAAATATTTTATATACCGAAAACCCAACACCACAGACACAATCTTCCCTTCGACTTCACAACAATCAGAACATATAAAATCATCCTCGCTAATCAATATTCCGCTGAGCGAAGATGATAACCGAGAATTAGACATAATATACGAAAAACAGCCAAAAACAACGGATTCAAGAAAAATAGAGTGAATAGAATCTTAAAACGAAAACAAAAAAGAAGGAGTTCAAAGACTATTAATCAATGGAGAAGAGAGAAAAGAAGCCAAACAGTTCGCAGCCATTCCATACATTCCATATAAAAACGAGAAAATCAACAAAGAATTAATGAAACACAATGTTAAAGTAATCGGAGTTAACAGAGAAAATTTAAAGAACAGTAAGTAAGTAACAAGTTAGAATCAATAAAACCAATAGAAAAATCCCGTATTCGATAAAACTAGGCATATCGAATATAAAAAATCCATTAGAAGCAGGAACATGACTGTCGGATCACTACATTACAGGGATATCTATTAGCCGACATCAAACTGATTCACTACACCGAAGAAAGCCTCAATTGACTTTCCTTAATGGTCTGGAGATAAGGAAAGAAAATTCGGATTAGTGATTATATATTTAATAACCAGAACGAATTATTAGCAAGTACAAATCTTTTCATCTCAGTACTTCTCCACAATTAATTCCAATATATAATATTGCTACAGCAATGTGTTAATATTTTTAAGAACCTTGGTATCGTTTTTGACAAAAAAACTTACATTTGTGGATCATGTGTACTTCGCTTGCATCAAAATCTTTAGGTTTTTAATTCAGAGTCTGTCGGGATTTTCAACACAGAAACATTTAAATCCCTATATTATGCTGTGTACTGAGTAAAATTGAATACTTCTATTTAATCAGGTATCCAATATATGATTCTCGCCCCCTCCTACTGTATTGCATTCATCGTAGATTCCTGAAGTTTCTGTCATTCAAGCAAGTTGGTTTTTTATTCCTCCTATCGGAATAGCTAAGGATGATCCTGATCGACACAATATTACCTCATTGGCTGTTAGAAAAGACAACCGCTGCGCAACGTTCCTCTGGAAAATTCTTCTTGGAACAATTGACAGATTCTAGCTAGGATACCATTTAATGTGCCATTCATACATATAAAATTTCCTTCCATATTCAGGGTGCCAACTAGACGTATCAACGTTCCTCAGGCTTCACCGGTCACAGTGTTATGTCGTTGTTGAGAAACATGCTTCGAGAACATATTCTATTAAGTTTTACTATACAGTATAGTTTAGTTGTTTAAAATTTTTTATTTGGCACTTTCCAGGTATATACTAAATATATTTTTAATATAGTGATATTTCTAAACTAGTTTACTAGAAATATATATTTACTCGAGACTCATTTTGATTTTTTCACTTTTCTTTCTGAATACACTGTTTAAAACAATTAGCGAGTCACTAATTTGTGCCTCCATAAAATTCAAACGGGACATTACGTGCAAATTAAATTAAGAACATCTGAAAAACGCTCTATTTAATTGTTTTAATTGACAAATAGGTAACTATCAGCATCGAATACTTCCGAAGTATCAATAATAATTAACAAAAACTACCAAAACTAAAGTGATATAATAATAATAATAATAATAATAATTATAATAATATTTATTCACATATTCACATTACAACATACAATTACTATGAAATTAAAACTACGTGTGAATCAATAGGTGGGATTTGGTTAGCTTACAGCCACCATTCTTCCATCCACACCGAATCATTATGAGTAAAAAAAAAATACTAGACATGTATTAACATACACAGGCATATATAAACAAAACAAAAAGATACTGAAATATACATAGCGCAATAAAGTAATATTAACAATCAATGGTCCTAGACATATGAAATAACATGATATATTGACAAACTTATAACTATTTTATTGGTAAATTATTTATTAAAACAAACTTTTTAAAATCAGTTTTAAATTTATGCAAAGAAAGAGTCTTGTACATGTATCCCAAATTTGATTATAAGAGGTATGAAAGCCTTGTTGAGGTCAATAAACAGACGAAAATGTTTGCAACTGACAGTTTGACTTAAGTGAAAATAAGGCATCTCAGTGAAGTGAAGCATGTTGTTCGTGCTATAACATTAATTGAAAATGGCGAAAGACTTCGACAAGTTTCAAGAAACTTCAACGTAAGCCTGTCAGTTATTCAGCGATTGTTGAACCGCCGCTTGGAGAAAGGTCAATATACGAGGCGCGATGGGCAAGGTCGCAAAAAAAAAACCACTCAAAATCAAGACCGATATTTACTAATTTAGAGTTTTCGCAATAGAGATTCTACGGCAAAAGACCTCTTAATTTCCCTCAGGATACGCATGTGATCACTGTAGCAAACCAGACAATTAGAAATAAGTTAAAGGAATCAAATTTGATGACAAGAAGACCCCGAAAACCCTCTCGATGGCCGAGTACGTGAGGGTTGGTTTTGGTAGTTGTTGTTAATTATTACGGGAACTTTATTTGCATGTAATTTCCCGTAATAATTTTATGGAGGCATAAATTAGTAACGAGTTAATTGTTTTGAGCAGTGTATTTAAAGTATTCAATGAATAATATATTTTCTTTATTTGTGCAATCATCAGACACTTCACATAAGCCAAACAAAATATATAAAGATGATATACATTTTCACTATGCATTCAAATTTTATCTCAATTTCTGGCTTTGTTCTGGGTCATTAAAATGAGAGATTATGAAAGAAGTCTAACTACAAGATTTGGCTTCTGGGTTTGACCAATATAATATTGAAGCGAACAGATTGTTATCGAGGTAAATGGATTTTCTTGAGGGTTTTATTTTCTCATAAAATTATAAATTATAGTGAGACCTTATCCAGGACTACTGTTGAAATTATTTAATTTGCTTTGAAGCAACTAAGCTGTTGTTTGCTATTTTCTATTTAATTCATTGAATTTACGACATATATGAAGAATCTATGAATAATAATTTTCCTGTTAGAATAAGGGAGTTGAATGTTTTTTTCGGAATTATGTTGTTGGAACTAGTTGTAATTCGGATTCTAAGATTCTAAGAATAATAGAAACATAACAAAAATACGTAAATACTTATAGTTGGGCATTAATAATTTTAAATTGACCGAGAAGTACCTAAACGAATGAACACTTGTGTGTGTGCTAGTAACTATAAAGTAAGAGAGTAAAGAAACGTTTGCAATTATCATATATCACTATCAAAATATGATATACCCGATTTTAATCTAGAATTTTTGAGAATTAATGATAGTGTTGATAAACAAATGATTTTCCAACCACTGCAAATTTTTGACATTTGTGATCAACTTTATATAATGTGGCAATAAATTAAAGACCAATGGTTGATTTTTATTATATTTTGTAAATTGCAGATGTAGGCTATTTTTACAACATGTGTAGTAAGTAGTAGGATGATAAATAATTTAATAAGTGCAGATCTGATGTTACACACAGTTATCGAATATTGTAAATATATTGGATACCATTTTGATTTCATGTGAATGATTTTAAGATATAATTTTAGACAACGTTTAATTTTTGTATTATGTTTTTATAACCTACATCATAGCAAACAAGCATAATATAATGAGCAAATTAGTCATCTAGACAAATTTAAACTTAGCAGTTTCCTTTGCATATCACACAATTGATAAAATTTATAAATCAATGCCTAAGTTCTTGACCTTCCTTTTCTTATTAGTTGCAAAATAAGTGTCATCAACTTGAAAGAGTGAATTTGAGATTATTTAAATCAATCAGAGAAACATATATATAATTTGTTTTAAATAATAATAATATTCTTGAATTTTGGAGGCGTTTACTTCGTGGTACATTTTCGATTTTTAAATGAAGATAACACTTAACTTTTTTATACCACATATATTAGTGGTATGAAAAAGTTAAGTATTTTCTTTATTTAAAAATAATAATATTTATTGGTATTTAAAAGACAGAGTATTTGCACAGGCCAGAATTAATATTTGTAGTTTAATATAATAAAATTACACGCCGGTGGTGGCGCATCGGTTACCGCCCCGAACTGACGTGCAGCAACGTTGATTCGGGTCAGTAGTCGGATGGGTGACCGGTACCATTCACCATTGGGATACAATTAATGGTGCTTTAGAGTGACGGGGGCGATCCTTTAAAGTAACAAGCTCATTTACACACAGGCAAATACACAAATGACACATGGCGGAAGGACCACGTGGTCGATAGCCTAACACTACTACTACTACTACTACTATAATAAAATTATCGGCAATGATACACTAAATTAAATTTACTGAAAAAACTGAAAATCAACGGATTTGAAACAAACGGGCCTCCTATTCAATAAAAACAAACTGAACTCCCCACTACATAAAATATTTACTCCACCATAATGCGAATAGTGTTACATATATACATGGGTCAAAGATTTCTAATTTCATTGAAAACTTTCATTCACCTGAAGAAGCAATCAATTTGCGAAACAATTGTTGCTAAAATAAACACACGTAACCTTATTAAACAAATGATACATAAATTGATAAATTTCAAAATAAGAAAAAATTTAATTGTATAATGTATAGTAATACCAGAAAACTATTAGTTTAAATGAGTATTCCTCCAAGCGTTTAGAAAGTTTATTTTCTTATGTCATTAAAAGAAAGTACAATATAATTTTTTTTTAATTACTAAAATTAAATTAAATTTACACTATTAGCACCTAAGTGAATGAACACTTGTGATGTGCTGGAGTGTACGATGAGAAATAAGGAAGTGAAAATATCCGGAGAGAATGACTATAATCATTCAATGCAATGACTATGTCACAAACATTACATAACATACATATATCAAAAGAGTGCTGAATATTTTGGGAACTATTGATTGTCATATATTTTTGAAAATTCATGATAATGCAAATATATAAATGATTTGGCGAGAATAGCATATTTTTTAGCATTTGTAATTAATTTTATCGAGGGTGGCAAGAGTTTAAAAGCTTTGGGATGTGTGTAATCTGTAAACCTATGGCTAATGTTTTTATTACATTTCGGGATATGTACTAATTGGTTGTGCCTACTGCGAGTGTGGCGCACGGATCATAAATAAATTAAAGATTTCTGATGTTTGAACGCGTACACACAGAGGCTGTGAAAATAAAGAATTCTGATGTTACAAACATCTTCTGAGTATAATAAATGGGATGGATACAGTCTTGATTTTACATAAATAACTTTTAAAATATAGTTTTGAACAGTATTTACTTTCCTAATGCATTTTTATATGCACCTCCCCAAACTAATATGCCATAACGAAAGAGTAATTCAGCAAGAGATTTATAAACCATAATAAGTAGTTTTCTAGGCAAGAATTCGCGTAATTGATAAAATTTAAAAATTATTTTTTTTCGTTAAGTAATCTATATGATTTTTCCATTTTAAGTTTTGGTCGATCATTATACCCAAGTACTTGATCTCCTTTACCCCATTAATTACACAAGATGTGTCATCAACTTTTATGGTAATAAAATCGGGTCTATTTGCATCTGTCACAGAGAAAGCTACATAATTTGTTTTAGTAATCTTTAGAGTTAATTTATAATTATCCAACCAATTCTTAATTTTCTCCATATCTCTTTGTACTGAATATTTAGTTTTCTCCCATGACTCTTCATTAAAAAGGAGAACCGTGTCGTCAGCGTATGATACTATTTTAGCATCCGTTTGTATAGATAATAGTGAATTTATTTAAACTAAGAATAGGATTGGGCCCAGCACAGTTCCTTGCGAAACCCCAGTCCTTACAATGCATGGATTACTTATAGTATCATTGACTTTAACTCTTTGTTCACAGTTTGTAAGATAGCTACGAAAGATATTCAAAACGCCCCCCTAATTCCATTGAGTTCAAGTATGTTGATAAGTTTTATATGACTAACTGTGTCGAAGGCTTTAGCTAAATCTAAAAAAACAACAATATATTTTCTGCCGGCATCTAGGTTATGCGAGACTTCTTTAATAACAGAATACATTGCATCAGTTGTAGACTTTCCACTTTGGAATCCAAATTGTTGTCTGTGTAAAATATTATGTTTGTCAAAGAACTTTATCAAACGATCCTTAAGACATTTTTCAAAATTTTTTCCAAAGTTGTTTATAACGCTAATTGGTCTGTAGTTACAAATCTTGGTTTTATCACCAGCTTTGAAGATTTAGGTGATGATTGACGATTTGAGTTGAGCGGGAACTCTATTCGTTTGAAAAATTAAGTTAATGATATGTTTCAGGGGTTTTAAAATATATATGTGATTGTTTTTTATAATGCTAGTTGTTATGCCATCTATTCCAGGCGAGCTATTATTACTTTCCCTATATACGAAGTATACATATATAGGAGAAGTATTGTGATCGTGATTTTTTTTAAAAAAATTTTTTTGAGGAAATATCAATTTTGAAGTCCCCTGAGTCCATTAAATTAATTTCTGGGAAAAATTTTTTTGTGTCTGTGTGTGTCTGTCTGTCTGTCTGTCCGATTGTGCTGTATCTCAAAAACGACTGATCCGATTGAGATGAAACTTTAAACGTAAGGTTGTATCGTTAAAAACTGTAACTGAAAAGCTTTTGGTAAACATTCATAAAGCGGAAGTGGGTGTTTACTCGAGGCATTTTTTGTTTTTTTCCGATATTTTTTTTAATATAAAAAATATTACAAAACTTTTCAAACAAAAGTTAAAGAGAATGAGAAACTGAATAAATTTTGTTAAAATATATTTTTCATAAAATTCTTAACTTTCGAGAAAATGAAATAAAAATTGAAATTTTTGACATTTTTTGCCAATTGCTAATAAACTATTGATGCAACATGAAAGTTATATAACAAATAATTGTAGAGAATTCAAAAATGAAAAAATTATTAGCAATAATATTTTTGCATAAACCGCATAGTTTTCGAGTAAAATATAGAGAAAGTACTATGATGGCCACATCACCATTTTTTTAGGGTGGTTTACCCTTTCGGTTTCAATAAAATTAACTGGAGCTTGCAAATCTTTGGACAGATTGATACCAATGTTAGTATAATAATTGTTGCAGTAGTCTGCCATTCTGTTATTGTCTTCAAATGCTGCTCCGTTGTCATTTGTTAGATTGAAGTTGTTCTTGTGAGAAGTTTTTTCATTAGTTGAATCTGCAATTATTTGATAAACTTTTTTAATACTATTTTTATTGTCTTGAATTTGTTTAAAGTAGTAGTCAATCTTTGATTTTTTTAACAAGTTATTCAATGAGTTTCTGTAAGTTTTATATTCCCTCTCTGATTCAAGCGAGAAATATTTGTTTAACCGTTTTTTCATTCGGTCTCTGTTTTTTTATGGATATATCCATGGTTTAATTTTAAAATTTTTATTATTATTTAAGCTAATAATTTTTTTTAATCTTTCAATATATTTACAAATTTTGCTCACAAATAATTCAGTAGAATTCTGTGGATCATCAGAAATTAAAATTTCTTCCCAGCATTCGTTTTTCAGAAGGAAATCCAGGTTTTTTGTCAATTTTGTTTATAGTTTTAGCACTATTTATATTATTAGCGTCCAGTTTTGTTTTATTGGTTAACAACATTATTTTAGCACATAATTTTATTTATAACAGTGTATTAATTTATATTTTAATAGAATTGGGCTCCGGATCGTGCCCTGCGGAAACCCAGTTTTAACAATATTACGAGCCCTTATAACCTAAATAACTTTAATTATCTATCTACGATTAATTAAATAAGTCTACAATACATTTTTTATTAATGAGTTTAGTATGACTTAATTTAAGAAAAACTGCAACGTTTTTTGCACCAGAATCTAGATTTTGCGTAACTAACACAATGAAGGGGTGCATAGCTTCAGTTGTAGATTTGACGCTCTGGAATCCAAATTGGTGCTTGTTTAAAATATGTATTTGACAAAAAAATAATTAAACTATAGAGTAATTTTTATAATTCCTTATACTATTATACAGGTTCTCAAATAAAATGAAAAAATCTATAAAACTTTCATGCAAAACATATACTGCCATTGTTAATATTTGCTGCTTTTATTGTTGATTTGTAAGACAGTCGTAACTACTTAAGATAATTTAGGTAAAACATGATGTTTCGCACATATTACTTTAATAAAACTCAATTTATTGCAAATATTAAATTATTTATTTTTCAATTTTATCAAAAAGTGTAATTGTGAATAAAAATTATTTATTAATTTATGTTAATAAAATTAGTGATATAAAAAAAAGATTTTTGAAGACACGGCGACGAAATTAATATGACGGCCATATAATTTTTAATCAAGTGCGCGTATACATGTCATTGACTGTTACCGGCGTTCAGTTTACCTGAACGTCGTAACAAATGCGTAATTATACTTTAATCCATTTTATGAGCTACCCATTGCTCCTATTAATAATTTGCATAACTTCCCCATTATTGAAATATTCCAAACGAGATAATTTTCCAAAATGTGCAGCTGTAATATGACAATATGACGAGCTCTTTTCGGCGAACGAGGTTAATTACCTGTTCCAGGAAGATCACCGTATAAAACCAGGCCCAGACCTTCGCTCTTTACCAGTCGTCTTCCATCAGCAGCGGTGGTCAGCCTGGTCGGTTCCGCCGATTCAAGCCTCTTGCTCTTGTATATATTGTATATCTTTCTGTTTCTGTTGTAACATATTTTCTTCTTCTCCGGCCTCATGTTTTAATTTACACACTTTCTCTTGTTCTTTTATTTTGTTTTCACAGCTAGCCGGTGCCCATTCGTTGACGTGGCGGGGAAGCCCAAGCAAGTAGCACTTGCGGGAAACTGTTTAATCGAAACCTGCGGCTGTTAATCGATGGCGAACCAGGGACCCCTGGGCCGCCTCCAGCACGAGTTGGTTTCTTAGAGTACCGTGGTGCTACTTCCTTGCCAGTCCGTCACCAGGACGTCTACCGCGTCCACCGTTAACATGACAATTAACCAAATGCATCATAATTATTGCTTGATTTTTTTTTTTTCTTTTTTACCGAAGCATGGCATGCGACTTTGCCTATTATATGATTTTTAAATAAAAATATTCTTCTATTCAGTTTATAGTTTAGTTTAGTTTGGCCATTTGAGTTTTCTGATTTTTAGTCTGAATATTAAAAACACGATTTGAATATTGTTGATACACTGTAAGAGATATGCTAAATTTGTAAAGTAATGTTTGTATTAAAAGTAAAAAAATATAGTGAGTACAGAGTATGATGACCAAAAAACTAATTTTTATAAAATATACATTTTTTATTTATCAATTTAAATTATATTTAAATTAATATCTCTAGGGCATTCCAATCCTATTTATATTCAATTTACAAACAAATACGATTTGTTTGTTTTAATTTTGTTGTATTTCGTCCAATTATATTCCTATCAGTTTTGTTTCTAACGTGTCTCTTTCAGTTCATAATATTTAATTTCCCTTATTAACGTTACTTTCCGTAATTGATTTCCGGTCGTCTGTATGTTTAATTTTTCTACCTCGCTCCGTATATACTATTTATTTCTTTTGCTGACTTTTGCTCGTTATAACGTATATCTCTTATTTATTATAGTATCAAGTTTTGTTCTATTTTCTTTCAAACTAATTGTGAAGATTGTTATTTCTTACGTCAAAACAGATTCTGATATACTCAGCAATAACATTAACAGACTTTTACAGAATACAAACAGTATATACAATAATATAATAAACACTAAACTTATACAGTCACAATGTTTTTGCCGCTGAAAATATAATAATAATAATAATAATAATTTATTGTCATTATATAACTCATAATAGACATGTTTCGATATTTAAATGTCATTTTTAGTAGTAAAAACGTACTTAACGTAGTTAATATTTAAAATCCACAACCCACGAATTTTAGATGTGATTTTTAAAATCATTATCAATAATATAAATGATAAAACAGAATAAACTTTTCTAATCAAACATTTTTGGTTTTATTGCAATTAGAGAGTATTTCAAGGAATTGAATTTTTTTGTAAGCAATCTAATTAACCAACTGTTCGCCTCACATGTTTGAATATTTGTTGGCAACGCACCAGATGCAAACTAATGCATTAAATATATAAACCTATTTAATATGTGGATATAATAGTTTAATTATCTACTAGTTTTAATTCAATTCAGCCACACACCCAGTAATGGACGGGAGATAATAAAGCACCGTTTCTTTTTCAAGTATATTAGTGTAAGTTTTAAGCTCGTTGACTTTTTATAATATTTTAAATTTAAATTGGACTACTACGAAATTTATTCTATAAAAACTTCTACTGCACTATCAGCGCTTTTTAAAATATTTTTTTTATAATTGTCAACATATATCAATAAAAACTATATTATTGTTTTAAGTACCAAAATAACAGATGTGAACATATTTAATACGACTATATTATAATGCAATCGATATAGTGTGTGTTGGTTTATCCGATTTTGATAGAGTTCAGCGTATTATAAGATATGAGCAATAGTGTAATGTGTCGAATTAAAATTATCAATTTAATCCATTCGAGTAATTAAAATGGGCATTTATACATATGACATAATAAGTGCATATTAATTAGGGCAAACTAAACTAAAACAGATGTTAGTAATTTTCTCAAAAACCATGAAATCGTGTCAGTCAGTTCGAATGTTGTGGCTATGTAAACAATCTCGTTAGGCCAAACTAGTCCTTTCTACTTCTTGAGGTCAGTAATTGTGGGCGTCGAGTTAATAAATGCGTGGTTGTTATCTCCCGACCTTAAATCATGTTCAATTCATGGCGGATGACATTGCTCTTTGCGTTAGTAAATAAAATAATTATTAATTTAAGAAGTACAAAATGGCTAGAATTTGTACACATATTTTGATAATATTGAATTATTTTTCATTATATTATATATATTATGTAATAAATCTAATAATAATAATCTATTTAAGTCAATAATCTAATATAGTATCATGCTCCTTAAATTATTAAATAACTATAATATAAGCGTCATTTTTTTAAAATTAATTATATTTGTTTTAGGCTTATAGAATTAATCTCAAGCCTTATAACAACAAGAAATATTAACAAATTCCCAGTTTTTTGCTGTTATTAAATATCATATGGGATCAAAAAATTCTGGCTAATAACGGCAAGTAAAATAAAATTAACGGGAAAATAATACATTACTGAACGTAAATGTAAAAGAAAACTTTAAGAAGCAATTAATTAAAGGGAAATATAACTAAGTAATTTAATATAAATTCAATAGAAAAATAGAATTAAGTAAGGTACGCTGAAACATTTCATCAGTACCTAAACACATAATAAATTGACTAACTGTATTCTTTACTCGTGTTAAATTCAAGAAATTATAAGTTGAAATTTCCTTATCGAAGTTCAATTCATAAAAAAATATTTCTATTCTTTATTGGCGTGCGGGCGTCAATTTATTAAGAAAACAGATTATAAAATTAGATTATTAAAATTTTCTAGCAACCATAATAGAGGTTATAATTTGCCAAAGAAGGAAGGTTCACAAATGTACTGAAAACATGTCCGACTAAGAAAGTAACTTAAATAATGGCGGAATAGATGACTGAAATGAGTTTTTGAATAAACCTCCAGGAAGTACAGTTATAAAGACGAAGAGAACAGCAAACGTGAAGACGTTTATTAATAAAAAATATAAATAAAAAATAGAAAAAATATAGTTGAGGTAAATGTATATGTAGAATGGAGAAATAGAATAATTAGAAAATAAGAAGTAAAATAGAAAGAAGATATAATAGCATACTTTTATCAGGGTATTATGGGTTACCATGTAGAAATTATGGCAACCATCACGATGATTTTTTGGAAACGTTTTTCGAACCGTATTATTTAAAGTATCTACTCCAGACATAATATATATATACAATCAGTAGATTCATTTAGATGTTTTTAATTTAGATAAGCTAAAATATGTCAATACTCAAACACATATTAAGAATTGACTCTCCTCGACATTTCTAAAGCATTTGAACGAATTTGAAACGATGGAATAATTTATAAAATGATCTATTTTAATTTCCCTGATTATAGTCTTACTCGACTTTTTTCATGGCAAAAAGTTTTGTTGAAAAATCAACAATACGCCATCTAGATTTGTGCTCTGCTCTGTCTCAAACACTCTACAAGCTCTAAATATGCGGCATTCTGAATCTGGCTAAGGCAACAATCGTCCAATAAGCTTACGACACAATACTAACTCATAGAGAAGGTATAATGGTTCATCTTGAGAAATCTCTGCAAGCTGCTTTCGACATCTACGATCCAGTGGTGACTCGAGTAGATGTCAATGTTCATAAGAGTGTTATACTTTGTGGAGAATTAATTTTAATAAAAGGTGAGAAAAAATATCGCCAAATAATCTTCGACTAGCATCTTTTCTGATCAAGAACGATCTCATACAATATAAGTTACCAGAGCCTTATTGGTTAATTTGGCCATCAAGGTACAATCCACTTAATAGGTGAAAACCAGAGTAAAGATTTTTACCACCATGATAAAGTTGTAGATAATTTATGCTGCATCCATACAGAGTTACTGTAGACCCTCCTTAAAACACACATATTTGCTGTGACACACACACACAACAGATTTCAAGTGTGCTAGAGTTTATCAAAGAGAGAGTTTACAGTAACTTCTACAGAAAACTTTATACAAGATAGCAAACACCGAAGGCCTTGTATGATTCTAATTTGTACTGAATCAGCCGCATCAAATCCTTGAACCACCGTAATCTCCTCGGTGAAGCTGCTCCCATCGAGGAGAGCGCCACTTAAAATGACTGGATCTTCCAAATTTTAGCGATCATTTCACTTGGATTCTCAGCTAGAAAAAGGCCGATTGTGCTGGACCTTGTAATTTTTACTATTTATTAAAGGCACATTTAAAAAAGTGTTAGAAGTAGAGCTAAAAATAATTTACAGTTTACGTTCGAAGTTTTTAACAATAAAATTAATAACAGTAGAGTCAAAAACATATTTATATTTTTTTTTGGCAACAGAGTTATAATCTATCAAAAATAAACAAATCTAGTAATTTGTAATATTTAAACTGTGTTTTCGTGTTGATCTAGAATGTATCAGTAAGAACGCATTCAATCTACGAAGATCAATCGAGATAAAAATATAAAACTTAGCAACATATTGTCTATCAGAATATATTGATATCACTGAGTTTTTAATACGACAATTAAACTAGCAAACCCTTAGAAAAAGATATGATTTTTACTGGAATGTAACCGTTTTAAAATTAGCCTTTTGAGCATTTACATTGTTAAAAAATCATCCCATTAAATCTCAAAACAAATAACATATTTTTAGTAATAAAGTAATAAATATGCTCAAACCCTTTCACGAAGTTTAAACAATGAATACCTAAAATGCATGAATTAATATTTAATATATAGACCCTAATTAGTAATGCTGTGACGGCAACCGAACATTAATGAAGTAGTATTTATTATTTCATTATTATACCCCTTGTGGATGATCGGCAAGAATTCGATTTTATTGAAATTGATTCATTCTCATGGGATCGGTTACATAGAAGCGATGTTATGGACACTTTTTAAATAGTTACCCCGAGGAGATGGGTTGTAGCCAAATACGTATCTATCATACATTATGTGACGATAACCGTATAAAAAAATATTGCATTGAAGTGATGTGGTTTCAGTCAGGTAATTCAGCCATCAGTAATATAATTCAACTTGCTTTAATATGAAGAGTAGATGTTTTACTGGTAGTATTCGTACACAAACATAAGGTAATAGTGTAGGAATGCTTACAAAAACTGGTTCTATTTTATTTTAATATCATTAAATATATAGTGAGTTTGGATTATTTTGACTTGTTAATATAAATATATTTTAAGAATAATAAGTTATCGGAGTATGCCTAAACGTTTTTTTTTTTGTAATACAAAATTTAACATAAGCTTAATATTCTTTTTATTAAATCGTTATTAAAAATAATAATTGTAAATTAAATTAAATTTTTCAATTTAACGGCGATAAACTTTTAATTTTCTATATATCTATTTTAATGCGTAATCTATAAGCAAAATAGTACATTGCTGGAATTAATTCTTTTTTACAATCGGTAATCAAATTTTGTTAAGAAAATATTACCAGAATTCAAGAAAATATTTTGCATTTTACACGCCGGTGGTGGCGCATTTGGTGACGGCCCCGAACTGACGTACAGCAATGTTGGTTTGGGTCAGTAGTAGATGACCGATACCATTCACCATTGGGATACAATTAATGGTGCTTTAGAGTGACGGGAGGATCATCCTTTAAAGTAACAAGCTCATTTACACACACACACACAAATATAAAAATCACTAATTCCGGAATGGATTTATTACAATACAAAACTCTAATTTTAAGAGTAGACATATGATATTTAATAACACAAAATGTCAATTTTAATATAAAGACGAAAATAGCGACCATTGAAAATACGAAGTATTAATTTTGATAGTAGATAAATATATTTATTCTTTTACAATATAAAATCCCTATTTTAGCAATAAAAACTAATTTATGATAATTGGGAACACGCGTGTTCGTATTTTATTTAGAATTAACTTTATATGTTTAATAATAAGGTAAATAAATTAAAACAAACAAAAAAATATCCTAAAGGGGTAAAACAATACATACAATTTTAATATAAAATATTAAAATCTCATGCTAGTGTAAATAATAAACTTATAAAATATCCAGACTACATGGTGATTTATTGCATATGATTAAGTAAAATTACAATTAAAAATAATAGATTTGCAAATATTAATAAATTGTTTGTAATACTTGTGTTTATTGTTAATTTAAATAAATTTGTTAAAGTAAAATTAAAAATTATAAAACAGTATCTAATAATTTAGAAAAAATCATAGTCTCCCAAAATATTTTTGCCTCTCTTAATCCGTCCATGAAATAATTTTCATCGTTATTAATTTTTATTATTGTTATTTTGTTGTTGGTTTTGAAAGAAGGATCTGCAACGCATACATAACCAATTTTCAAATTCAACATTACCATTTGTAAATGTAATTGTGCTTTGCATTTAGGAGACATGTGACCGTTTTTAACAAATAATCAGTAATCTAAAATTCATACTGTTCAAGTTGTTTGTATTATAAATTTAATTGAAAATGGCGAAAGCCTTCGACAAATTTCTAGAAACTTCAACGTAAGCCAGTCTGTTATTCAGCGATTGTAGAACAGGTACTTGGAGACTGGTTAATATACCAGGCGCGGTGGCCAAGGTCGCAAAAGAACCACTGAAAATCATGATCGATTTTTACTGATTTTGAGTCTTTGCAATAGAGTTTCTACGGTGAAAGACCTCTTAGTTTCCCTCAGGACGACGCATGAGATCATTATATCAGACCAGACAATTAAGGATAGGTTAAGGGAGTCACATTTGAGGGCAAGACGACCTGTCCGAAAACCTCTTTGTCACGACGCCACAGAATAGCAAGGATAAATCTTGCTCGTGAACATGTCGCATGACAACTTTGACAATTGAACTTTGTGCGCTTCACGGATGAATCAAGGCTCCGTATTACTCGTTGCGATGGCCCAGTACGTGTTTACAGATGCCCGAGAGGCGATATATTTGGAGGTGGTACAGTTATGATTTGGGGTGGGATTAGTATCGATAGTAGAACAGATTTTGTTGTAATTCCAGGAAATCTTAACGCTAATATCTATATTGACATTGTATTTTTGAGAGTAGACAGAGAACATCCATTTATGATACTACTAGATATCAATTTTGACAGTAGATGAAACATATTTATTTTCGAAAAAAGAAATGTTATTTTATGAAAATCAGAATGCTAAATTTTGAACGTTCTGTCTGTACTATATAAAGAAGTACAAAACTTGTTAAAATCATTAAGTCTTAACAGTAAAACGGATGATTTTAGATAACATTGGTTTTCACAGTTGACAAAAATATAAGGAATTTAACGGTACAAGATATTGTTACCAGAGGGTTTTAATAGTATAAAATATCGATTTTGACAGTAGAAAAAAACTAAATTTTGACAGTAGGATATGAAAATTAAAATGTTTATTTACATAATAGACAGAAAATATCGGTTATTTATAGTAGATAACATAAATTTCTGACAATACCATACGTTAATTTTTATAGTAAACAAATATATCTTTTTTAATAGTACATAAAAATATCAACTGATAATCTATAGAAAGATAATAAATAATTTTAATAATAATAATAATGTTTGTGGATTATTAATAGAAAAAAATCAATTTTAACAACCCATAGAAAATGTCGATTTTTATTAGATGAGAAATACACTAGGCAGCAATATTTTGAATCTATAGCAAGTTGTACAATGTGTTTGTCTGCATTCATGTAATAATATTTCTTATTTTACATGGAATGCTGCCAGTTTAGCTAAATAATATAACAACGCATTAAAAATTCATGCCAGTCCTGCCTCTAATGCATACATAATAAATAATACATTTTTTTTTTGAGAAAATTGTTGTTAATTCAGTTAGTATTTCCTAAATATAGTAAATATTTAACAGCCGTTTATCGAAAAGTTGGTAAATCCTTTAGATTGACATGATTTTTATGAAATTATAAAGATATTAAATTATACTTTATTGTGAAATATTATTTTTTATACAAAAATTATTATTTTATTATATATGTAATGTAATGGCTTAAAATATGCAAGATAATATAAATCTCATTTAAATATGTAATATATATTTAAATACCACATTTACGTACTTAGGATTTTTTATTATTATAATTTTTTTAATTAGCAGACGATATTATAATATCAAATCTAAATATTTATAAAAATAAAACATATGTTATGTAAAAAATTATTTGAAATAATAATTAGTAAAGTATTGATTTCATAATATTTCACCAAGAGATAAGTGAGAAAATTATTCAAGAAATATTTAAAATAAAGCGATAAAAGATATTTGATTCTTTTTGTAAATAAATATATTTTATCTAAAGAATCTAGGTTTAAATATTTACCTATAGTTCCATTCACACCTGAAGGCTTTACCCTGGGATCGTATGATTCTACTAAAATGCTATCCAAAATCTGTTTCTCCACTTTCCGCCTGTATATACTCCCATGTGCCCCACTGTAAACGCAAACACCATTTTTCAAACTGAATTAGAATTAGTTAAAACTTACGTTGCAAAAATAATGTAACACGACAATGCAATCGTCACCTTGGACAACATTTCGCTGACTGATTTGAATAAGTGCTTCAGCGCCGAAGAAGGCGAGCTTAATTTAATGACACAATTATTCGTAATTTAGCCGTACTTATGATGTTAAAGTCCGACGAATTATAACCATTACGAACGCCCAAATGGTGTTACTGCATTTTCCAAGTGTTTTATTGCACGAGTATTTTTTTATGCGGTTGGCACAAAAAACATTTGCATTTTTACAGTTCTTGCGTTAAATGAATATTAATGTCAAATGCAACCTGCATTGCTGATACGAACGTTGGATATGGCACGAATTTATTACGGTTTTCAGCGGGAAACCGTGTTTTCGTTATCACATTTAAATTCCTATTTTTTGTAAATTGCAATCCTTAAATTTATTTAGTGAAAATTTGTTGCGAACGTATTTATATATATTTATATATACAGGGTGTCCCGTTAATGTGGGGAAATAACTGGACCATATATTCCTGGGCTCAAAATATGATGATTTAACACAACTTATCTATATACAAAAATTTATGGTTAAGCGGGAATTTGTCTTCAAAGTTTCAAAAATTTTTATTTCTTTTGTTTATAACAATTGAACGCTTTATTCGATTTGAATTAAACATATTATTAATAACTACCATAACATAATAAATCATTTCAGTTATTATGGTCATTATTGATTGACAGGAAGTATAAAAAAACAGTAGTACCACCACTTAAAAACTAAAATATTTTTTTAGTGGTGCATCCAATAAAAGCTAAAAAAATATTTCTTGAAAGACCAATTAATTTTAAAACTTTTTTGTATCTTAATAACATTTTATATCTTTTACGGTTTTTGCACAAAAAAATAAAATATGAATATGGTATGCAGATTTGCACTCATTAATAAGTAAATCAACTTATTCCATTGAATAAAAATTAAATAATATTAATTGATGCAATAAATCAAACATCTAACACTTTTTAAACAATTTTCTTCGCAAAATCCTAATACAAGCAAGAAATCTGTTTGCTGCAAATGTGAATATTAATTAACTATAATAAAGTTAACAATAAATGATTTAAAGACACTCAGTAATTTTTATTTTACATAATTTACATTTTTTAAACAAAGACGGCTACGAAAAACATATATTTTCGATTTGATGGAAAACTAGATTTTGTTTTTACTAGATAAAAAAAAAATATTTTATTTTTTTGTGCGACAACCGTACAAGATATCAAATTTTATTAAGAGACAAAAAAGTTCTATAATCAAATTCTCTTTTAAGCAGTAGTTTTTTAATTTTTATTGGATGCACTAATAAAAAAATATTTTAGTTTTTAAGTGGTGGTACTACTGTTTTCTATATTTCCTGTAAATTACTAATGTCCATAATAACTCAAATGATGTATTATACTAAGGGAGTTATTTACAATTAATTTCATTCAAATCGAATAAAGCGTTCAATGGTTATAAACAAAAGAAATAAAATATTTTCAAACTTTGAAGACAAATTCCGGCTTAACTATAAATTTTTGAATATAGATAAGTTGTGTTAAATCATCATATTTTGACCCCAGGAAGCTATGGTCCAGCCATTTCCCCGCATTAACGGGACACCCTGTATATATATATAGGGTGAGTTTTTTTCGATGTTCTCTATGGGGATCTCGGAAACTATAAGAGATAGAGAAACGGTTAAATGGGGAAAGAAGTGTAGATTTACGAGACGAATAAAATTCCACTTTCAAAGTTTTCAAAAAAGTCAAGGGTAACTAGATATTTTGAAAAAAGTAAAAAGTGTCAATTTTTTCAAATCATTATATCTCTGTTATTATAACAGATAGAAAAAAAATGCAAAGAATAAAGTTTTAGATAATTTTATGCAGATTAGTAAATAGTAATCAGAAAATTTTTATCTCCATTATTTTCCGAGATATGACGCAAACTTACATTTTTTTAAATGGAAACCATAGTTGGCTGTGACCTCATTCAAAAGGTAATTTTTTTCTCTTTAATCCAATATGGCATATGATATAGTTATTTCTAAAAATGAGTGAGTTATAGTAATTTTAAATTTTATTATAAATAAAAAAATGGGTAGCTATGAAAAAGGTGAAAGTAAAACAATTGCAGTTGTTTATAATATTAGCAATATTGTAATTATTAGTTTTACATAGATAAACCAAAATAAAACAACTGCATAAAGTAATTCTGTAATTATCAATACATCAATGGGAGAGAAATTTTAATATTAAAAAAATATGGTCAAAGAGTCCACTATTAATACTATTATGACATAAATTAGGTATATCTTTTTAAAATTGAATTTATGGCTTTTTGACTATTCTCATGTAAATTGAATTAAATGTTTCAATAAAAACTAGTTGATATGATTTATCATATACTTTGATTTTTACATAACCCCACAGAAAAAATTCTAAAACGCGCAGATCGGGAGATCTAGGTGGCCCTGGTATTGGTTTATGTCTTCCCACTTATGAGTTAGGAAAACCATATTTTAAATAATTTGTAAAGCCAACATGTTATGAGGTGGAGCACCTTCATATTGAATCCATTTGAATCTTGCTTGTAATGATAAATTTAAACAATCGAGCGTATCTTCAAATGTTTTCTGAAGAAAGTGAAAGTAATAGTTTCACTTAGTGAGCTTTCAAAAATATATGGACCGAGAATTATTAATCCAAACACACCATGGATTAAACCCAAATTTAATTTGTAGTTTTCTCTGTGAAACTTCTCGTGGATTCTATTAAGTTTATCTATGTTCATTGTGGCGATTAAAAATACCACAATTAGTGAATCGCGATTCATCTGTTCATAATATTTTTGTAGGAAACGCATTATCCTCTTGACAAATGGGTTTATACCACATACAGAAGGCCATTTGATAATTACAAAATTATTATTCTTATTTTTATTTAACTTTGTAGAACTAATAATTACAATATTGCTATTATTATAAAGAACTGCAATTGTTTTACTTTCATCTTTTTCATGGCTACCCATTTTTTATTTATAATAAAATTTAAAATGACTATAACTCACTTTTTTTTAGAAATAACTATGTCATATGTGATATTGGATTAAAGAGAAAAAAATTACCTTTTGAATGAGGTCATAGCCAACTATGGTTTCCATTTAAAAAAATGTAAGTTTGCATCATATCTCGGAAAATAAGGGTGATAAAAATTTTCTGATTATTTTTTATTAATCTACATAAAATTATCTAAAGCTTTGTCCTTTACAGTTTTTGTCTATCTGTTATAATAACCGAAATATATTAATTTGAAAAAATTGACACTTTTTACTTTTTTCAAAATATCTAGTTACCCTTGACTTTTTTTGAAAACTTTGAAAGTGGAATTTTATTCGTCTCGTAAATCTACACTTCTTTCCCCATTTAACCGTTTCTCTATCTCTTATAGTTTCCGAGATCCCCATAGAGAACATCGAAAAAAACTCACCCTGTATACAGGGTGTTAAAAGTTTAAGGGGTTCCTGCAAGAGAAAAAATCTGAAAAAATTCAACATTATACGGTTGATTGCGATCTCCTCATGGAAAGTATTTTTGACTTTCTATCACTTCCGGTTATACCGGAAACGGCAACCAACTTTGTTATTTTTAAATGGAACATACTATATATTATTTTATTTTTGCATTCCTTGTTCGATTGCCTACCTCTCCATATGCGTTTAGGTCCACTTAACTTTTACAGTTTTTGATTTAAAAATTCATTTGTCAAATATTCACCTCAAATAGGCGTTTAGAAAAATGCCCATAACTTCTAGTAGGTACAAGATAGACCCACGAGCGGGATCTTGTATTGTACCTAATCGATTCCTCTACAACTGACATGTGTCAATTTTGACAGTTGATATTTAAAAAATATCAATATTTCAGCGCCCACTTAAAAACATCATATTTCATTTTTTTCAAATGGAATGACCAATATTTTATCTCATAAATCACACTATGAGACAAGACAATTTACTACAAAAAAGTATTATACATCCCTATATCTAGAGCCGGTAGTTTTTGAGTTATTTCTAAATTTATTTCCTGTCAGAATTTTTATTTGAATAATTCCTGTTCTATTTACACGGGCATCATAGTAGGCTTCTGTCAATATTTGTTGAATCGAACGTATCAAAGTTTGTGTACGCTTCTTTCGAGTAACATATAAATGAATACCTATATCAATAAAGGAATTATGAATTTATTCGTCATATATAGCTGCGAAATGTATTGGGTCGAGTGGAAGAACACAAGAAATCGTGATCTCCGCCTTCAGGATCTATATTCCAAATTTTAAAGTGATTCAGTGTTTCTTTGTATGTATGTTTATATGTTTTATAATAGATCCTGTAATGTAAATAATATAATATAATAATATGTCTACTTTCAACAATTCTGTTGCACTGACTTGTTGAGAGAACTTGCAGAACTTTCAACGAAACTTATCCTCACTTACCGTCGATGGATAGAAAAAAGTTTCAAAGACTGGAGTCAAATTTTGTACTATTTGGAAAACAAAACACAGAAAAAAATCAACCAAAGACAATAATTGAGAACGAGGAAATTCAAGTAAATGTTTTGACTTATTTTCAAGCAAATCCACGCGCATCAAAACGTAGTTGACAGGAGGATTTGAGAGTAAGCAGAACCCCAATACCTTGTACCATTTCTGAACTTTGCTAGTCTCAATTTATTTATGTATAGTTCTTCTCTTTGTCTTGTATCATGTGTAGGTATTGTTGTTATCATTTTATACTTGGTGAGATTATTCCTGACATAGAGAAGACACTCCAAAATATACTGAGATTGCAGAGTTAACGCGCCTAGTGTTTTAAATAGATCCCGCAACAATTCTAATAGCTCGCCGCTATAGTGCACATATTTGATGCCTACCGTCAGTTTATAGGATTTTCGACGGAACCTAATTCTTAAAACTCCTTAGTAGGAATATATTACTGCATAATTTGGCAACTAGAGTATTCGTGTTTTGTGCCCATGTTAATGAAGAATGGATCCCAAGACGTAAGAACTTAGCTTCGCTCGAAAAGACATTGACATCATGATCACACTTTCTTAGTGTGCAAAGGAAATTGATTGTTATCGATGGATTTAATTACAGTTGGTTAACATCAATCTTATTATTAAGCTGAAAATTTTGATCAAGCCGATCACAACTGGTAATTAGAATAGTATCATCTGCATACTGGATAGCCTGTACATTCTCTACACTGTTAGTAAAATCATTAATATACATTAATAACGAAAGTGGACCCAATGTTGACTCTTGGGGCACAGGATGCTCTAGTGGACACTTAGTAGAAAAAATGCCATTAATCCCTACTGCTTGGCATCTTCCTACCAGATATAATTTGATCAGTCTGAAACTTATATCATCATGGATAACACAACTAAATGCCCTTCTCAGGTCGAGAAAAGTAATCATTGAGATTCTTCCGTCCTCAAAAGTACTTAGAATATTGTTAGTGAGTAAGGTAGCCCTTTCCTAAACCCAAATTGATATTTAGTACATTATTGTCCTCCAAAAAAATACGATTTGGTTAAACATTATGCATTCTATAATTTTAGAAAAGACGTGAATAATAGAAATTGGTCTATAATTAGAAGGATCTGATCTATCTCCTTTCTTTAAAAACAGGAACTACTAATGCCACCGTCCTTAGATCAGGGATTATGATTAATTGTAAGCATGTATTAATAATATGGGTAGGTGTGCGCGGAATCAACGTTCAAGCTATTTCCCTAGAACAGTGGTGTCCAACCCCGCGCCCGCGGGCGCAGGTGCGCCCACGGTGAATCCGTAATGCGCCCACGGAATATTTTCAAATTTTTCTATTTTTTTTTTAATTTCTAAATATTCTGATTTTATTCAATTATTTTAATTATTAGTGCAATTGGGTGGCTTGCGGTGATGTGCATGCAGGTGGCGTAAAATGCGGTGCGAATGCGTCTACAGTTCGTCCAAATAAGAGAGGCCGGTGGCGCAGTGACAAAAATTTCCCGCCACCGCTTCGGTATGACTCGTTCGTCTTTCGTTGTGTACTATCCGTGCACACAACACAAATCGAACATCTTACCAAAGCTACGCGTTTGTGCATTCTTTTTTTCTCCGAGTGTACTCGGGCATCCCCCGCTCCCTCTCCCTCTGCGCGAAAGCTATTTCAACCGGCCTCTCTTATTTGGACGGATTGTACTTCTGATGTAGTGAGCGCCCGATTGCTATCGTTCAGCGACCGCACGCAGCAGAACGATACGTATATTGGACAGTGCTGTTTCAGCGACGACGCGTCTTGTGTAGAATATGTGTTATAGTTGTCTCCATTAATTCACAAATTTAAAATTATTCTTGGGAACGGTACAAAAATATACCAACAAAAAACATGTCTGAAGCAGGACCAAGTAAACGACCACGGCTTTACACATTTCAGAAGGAGTGGGAAGATGAATATTGTTTCGTGGAAATAAAGGAAAATGCCGTATGTCTTTTGTGCAATCGCAGCGTAACAACTAAAAATATAATATTGAACGACATTATAAATTGGAACATGAAAAGTTTCATGAACAATATATGCCCAATAGTGCAGTAAGAAAAGAGAAAATAAATACTTTAAAAAAGGCATTAGTAAGTCAACAATCATTGTTTAAGAGGGTGATGTACAAATCAAAAAATGTTACTCTTGCATCGTTCAAAATTTCTCATTTTCTTTTGAAGAATAAGAAATCATACCTAACTGGAGAATTATTTAAAAATGCTTTACTTGCTGGTGCCGATTCACTCTTTAATACTTTTTCTAATAAACAAGAAATAGTTAGTGCTATAAATGATTTACAATTATCACGCAATTCACTCCAAAGAAGAGCAACTGCAATATCGACCAATATTAATGATCAACTTGAATCTGATATGAATAAATGTTCTTGGTTTTCACTTCAAATGGACGAATCATTAGATTTGACAGGAACAGCGCAATTAATAATAATAACAAGAATGATTTTTGAAGATTACTCTGTTAAGGAAGAAATGCTATGTCTTTTGCCACTAAAAGAGAAAACCAGAGGTGAAGATATTTATCTAGTCTTTAAAAATTTTGTTTTGGAACGGAAACTTCCCCTGCATAAATTATCTTCAATTACAACGGATGGAGCTCCAGCCATGATCGGTAAAAATAAGGGTTTTGTAAGATTGTGCACAAAAGATGAATTATTTCCAAAATTTTTTACTTATCATTGCATAGTGCACCAACAAGTTTTGTGCTCTAAGGTTCTTTCACTTAACCATGTTTTGAATCCCATCACTAAAATAATAAATTCTATAAAAGCTGCACCTTTGCAGCACAGACTTTTCAAAAAACTGCTAGAAGACAATGATACCGAGTATTCCGATTTATTAACTTATACAGAAGTAAGGTGGCTTAGCAAAGGCAAAGTACTACAACGTTTTCTTAATTTAATTGTTGAAATAAAAGCATTTCTTGAAGAAAAAGGGGATATTTACGATTTTCTTGACGATGTTAACTGGCTATGTGATTTATCGTTTTTAACTGATATTTATCAGAAATTAAATCAGTTAAATCTTGAATTGCAAGGTCAGAATAAAGATTTCGTAGATATGGTAAGTACTATTAAAGCATTTAAAGCTAAATTAACCCTTTGGATTTCACATTTTCAAAACAAGTCATTTACTCATTTTCCTCAAATGACAAAAATAATTCAGGAAAATCAGATAGACTCCCAAAAATACGTAAATTATCTAACTAAATTAAGTGATAATTTTAACGAAAGATTTAAACAATTTGACGATTTGGAACTGATTATACTTTTCTTTGAAAATCCTATGAATAACGTTGATGTTAGTGTTTTAAGTACGGAATTAAATAAATTTCATAATTCAACAAATATACAAAATTTAGAATTAGAGATTATAGAATTACAAAATGACGTCGCTTTAAAAGCTGTTAACATGGACAAAACATTTTGGAAATTTGTTAATTCATATAAATATCCCATATTAAAAAATTGCGCATTGAAGCTAAAATCTTTTTTTGGATCTACTTATCTAAGTGAAGCCACTTTTTCTTCCATGCAGTTTATCAAAAATAAGTTCAGATCAAATATTACAGATAAAAATTTGAATGATTGCTTAAAAATAGCAGTATCAAATTACAGTCCTGATTTTGAAAAATTGTGTGAAGAAATACAGCACCAACCTTCTCATTAAAGAAGCTAATAATTGTTTATAATATTTATATTTATATTATATGTTTATTTGTTTGTTTCGTTTATGTATTATGATTATAAAAATAATTAACTAGGTAAAAAAATGATTATTAGTATTATTTGTTTATTATATATTTTGTATTATAAATTATAATTGTTTCAATATATTATTCTACCGTTAAAAAAGAATATTTGTACTTTTTTATTTTCCCTCCTGACAATAAAAAAAACACATGCTCCCACCACGTTTTAAAAATTTTTCATTGCGCACTTGCTTTGGAAAAGGTTGGACACCTCTGCCCTAGAACATAATACCATACTTTAGGTTAGAATAAATGTGTGCATTGTAAAAAATGTAATATTTGGGCTCGCATTTCTTGATAGTATTCTAAGGTAATAGGTCGCATTACTTATTTTGCTGATAAGATATTCTGTATGCTGTTTAAAACTGAGCATTAGAACTAGAAATTAATTTGAAAGTAGTGCCATGTTCTGGTATTGTGCAATGATATTGTGTACTACTAGGAATTCTGTTAGACATAATTTTTATTGCAACTTATTTAATGAAATAATTAAAATTGTTAGTCAGCTGTAGACATTTTGACATTAAGGGGAGCGTAGTCCTTTTAGTTCTATTTTTATTGGTACAAATCCATGCAACACTACATAATTTAATGATTTAAAAAAATTACCCTGACCTACTTAACACGTTCGCCGCCAAGCGAATATTTCACATAAGTACTGTTTTGAATCCCGCGTGACCGCCGGCGGTCATAGCTAATATAAGGAATAACTACAAATTATTTCCCCGGCGTGGAAGAAACGACGACTATATGATCACCGGCGGTACATGTGGCGGTGAACGTGTTAAAATACGTGATATGGTTAACATAAATAATATTAGCTAATCTACAAACCAAACCTATCGTAGCGATTCCTGATCTAAGGGCTGGCCAGAAAACACCAATACAAAAAATTGTAAAGACCGGTCTAGATAAGGAATCCAGAATGAGGAAGAAGCAAGCGCTTTGTGTTTTCAAGAACGTGAACATTCCGATTGCTAATAATTCGAATAATTCGAATAGCTTCTCCAACCAGCCCGCAAAAGCTCCACTGCAGACGATTTCTTCACAGAGATTAAAAGTAAAAGCAGTACCACGAAAAAGGTAATTGTCGGTGTTAAAGAATAAAAGTCATTAGAAGCGACTGAGGAGAAGCATAGTTTCATGTTGCGCGCTATCTGCTTGATAAGATCGCAATTTAAAAGAATTATATTTCAAAAATCACCCCTCATACCAGCTCTACAATCCCAACAGATAGGGAGATGTGGAAGAGGAGAGCGACAATATCTCGTCACAGCACTCCAACTAGCCACGAATCTGATTCACAAGAATAAAACCCTATGGGCGTTAAGTGCGCGAAATTCCTCTTAGTGAGTCGTGAATTAATTACGAACGCTTAATAGTAGATATCAATTTCGCGAGTGATTGAACCATTTTCCGCGGCTTAATCACGTCATTCATTCAGTGAAAGATATTGTCAACTTTTAGAAGAAACTACTAGATTAGATAAGGAGAGATGAATATCACCCTAAATGATGAGGGTAACATTATTTCAATATCATCACTGAACGAAATGTTGACGTAATTTAGGTTTGCCCGATATAAATATCACCCCCTCCCCCTCTCGATCTTGTAGGTATGTTTGATTGTAACCATGTTTCCCATATGGTTAATATATCAAAATTATTTTTAAGGAGTAAGTCTTTTGTATCCTGCAATTTGGGTAACATTTGCCTTGCATTAATGTGTCCAATATTGAGTGATTTATGATGATGCATTATAATAAAATGTAAATACATCTAAAGAATATACCTCCGCAATAAATATCTGCACAGCCTTACACTGATAATTTTGTGAACATCCGTAGGGTATTTGATCTTCTGTTTTGTTCAATGTTGTCAGTCATTTCTTGAAGCATATCCACTTGTATTTGAATTAACTCCACCTTTTCTTGTAGTACCTTGTATTTTTGGTTAATGTTTCCGATGAAATCGAGTAATTTATTTATAAAACCCGTGTTACTAAGTAGCATTTAGACTACTTTTTGCACTAGGTACTTGTCTTTCTCGAAGTTACTACGGCTTTTTGTTCCTGATTGCATTTTTGTTAAGTAATATATATATAGAGTCCGCCAATAAGGGCGCGTGAACTTTAAAATTGAATAAAACAAGTTGTGTGTGAGGTAGAAACGAAATTTATTTTTCATTCGAAAGGGTATTCGACCCCATTAAGTATGGAAGATAACATCGTTCAAATGACCACCGCGGCTCCGTTTGGTAGCCCGGATCCGGGAGGTCCAATTTTCGATGACTCTGGAGCACATATCGCCTCAATTTGAGCGATGGCGTTGCGTATGTTGACTTTGAGGTCATCGGTGTTTAGAGGCTTGTTGGCGTAGACCAGCGACTTGAGATAGCCCCAGAGAAAAAAGTCTAAAGGCGTTAAATCGCACGATCTCGGTGGCCAGTTGATATCGCCTCCGCGCGATATGACCATGTCCGGAAATCGCTCGTGCAGAATGTCCATTGTGGCATGGGCTGTGTGGCACGTGGCGCCGTCCTGCTAAAACCACATATCGTCCGTGTCCATATCATCCAGTTTAGGCCAAAAGAAGTTGGTTATCATCGACCTGTAGCGCTCCCCATTGACGGTTATGGCCGCCCCCGCTTCGTTCTCGAAAAAGTACGGACCGATGATGCCGCCGGCCCAAAATCCACACCAAACAGTGACTTTCTGGGGATGCGTTGCCACTTGGTGGACCTCGTGTGGGTTGTTCTCACTCCAAATGCGGCAATTTTGCTTGTTCACATACCCGTTCATCCAGAAATGAGCCTCGTCGCTGAAGATGATTTTTCGGCCAAAATGGGGGTCTGCTTCCAACTGCTCCAGAGCCCAGTCAGCGAACGCCCGACACTGTCTGTGGTCGTTTATCTTGAGCTCCTGGGTCAATTGGATTTTGTACGGGTGCAGACCCAAATCCAGATGCAAAATTCTGCGAGTTGATGTCTCCGAAAGGCCAAGTTCCTGTGCACGACAAAAAATGGACTGCCTCGGGTTCTCGCGCACACTCTCACGGACAGCAGCGATATTTTCGTTCGATCGGGCGTTTCGTCGACGTGTCAGTGTTGGCTGGTTCTTTACTGAACCACCGGACGCTCGGTCGTTTCATCTGCCGAATCACATATTCTGCAATTTGTACTTTCCTCTTTTCCAATTTTCCAATGGTATCAGAGGGCACAATGCCCTGTCATGAGTCCAATGAATGTTCTCAGCTCGTTCCTTGTGAGTTTAAGCACCTTATGTCTGTATTGAGTCGGTCTGATTGACGTGAGTCTGAGACATTGTTCCAGTACTTACATCTTCCGTCCTCTTCCCATTTTTGCACCACATCTGTGCGCCATGGGGAGTCCGCATAACTACTCTGGTGCTATACTTGCGCCTCTTTTATGCCACTTCATTTCCTTCGATAGTCCCGTGACTTGGGACCCACATGAGGGTCCACGAGTTGTTCTTTCGACATTTCCAGACAATAAGGCATTCCCTGTCGCACATATCAACTGCAATTGCTTCTGCTTGCAGAATCGTCGGTGTCATACCCAGAGCGTTTAAGCTCATGTTGTTTTGATTAGGGCCATACATGCCTATTTCAGTACCACTGTTATTCTTGGCACCATCCGTATACCAGGCAGATATTCCTCCACCAAACCCTTTGACTCTCAGGAACTTTAAATAAAAATACACTTCATGATTAATTAATTTCTCTATTAACCCGTGGTGAATCATTTTTGAATTAATTTGATAGATGAATTAAAACACTTGGTATGATTTCACTTGTTGTTTATTATTCTCCGACTAGTTTCGACTATAAGTCATTCTCAAGGAGATATGTACAAAAAATAACATTATGCCGGTATATATACTAATTAATTTGGATTTTTGTTGTAAATCGTGAGAATAGTTAGCCATGAAAAGGATAAAAGTAAAACAATTGCAGTTGTTTATAATAATAGCAATATTGTATTTACAATTTTTACAGCGATAAACAAAAATTAAAAAACAGCATAAACTACAACAATTCTGTAATTATCTAAATAATAGGAGGAGACAAATTTTAATATTACAAAATATAGTCAGAGTCCACCATTACTATTATAACACAAATTACATGATTTTAAAATTGAACTTGTGGCTTTTTTTACTATTCTCTTGTTAAATATGTCAACCACAGCTAGTTTAAGAAGCTATTTTACCAATCTGCGTAAAATTATCCACAACTTTGTCCCTTGCAGTTTTTTGTCATCAAAAGATATATTGATTTGAAAAAATTGACAATTTCTTTTTTCAAAATATCTAGTTCCTCTTGACTTTCATGAAAACTTTGAAAGAGCAATTTTATTTTTATAATGGAAACATGCAGTAAATAGCAAGAAGCAATAGTTACTAGAAAATAAAATGATCCTCCAAGTAGTTCTAGAGCAGAATTGTGAAGTAAATTTTAAAGAATTTATGGTTCAACACTTTTGTAAACAAAACAGTCGGTATGTATTAATTTAAAAAGAACAATAAGACCTATAACTTCTTAAAAAAAAGTACGCTGTGTAGCAGAAGACTTGAAAATACTTTTTCTTGCCCTTCTCCCTTATTTTTCTAAGGTCCTGCAGTGGAAAGCATACTTTAGTCTTTAACTAAAGAGATCTACCATCTTTGTATAAATAAAACACCTTATTGATAACACACTATATTCAAATTCAAACTTAAAGTTGGAAAATGGTCAGCTCTTGATAGAAGCTCGACACTTGTAAAAGTATAGTATGATATCAACAAAAAAGTGTTTTTTGAAATATTCAAGATGTATCACGAAATGAACCGCTCAACCACTAATCAATTAGAAATACTATCCAGTAATTAATGTTGAATGTCCTTTTCGCTAACACCGAAATTCTGATATGCAACTACAGTCCAAGTAAAATTTAGCTTTAAAGCAGTCTATTAGATATATTAAAAAAGACTTTCTCTTCTAACAGATGGATTTTTTTTTTCTTTAAACTGGTAAAACTGTTTAAATTTATCATGTTTGTGCTGTCATTAATATCATTGGTATGGGTATTGTATACCATTAAAAAACGTTGTGAAATCTTTTAGTTAAAAAATATGGGGCGTACCAGCGTACCAGAATATGTATGGATCTTTATAGAGAAAATCCTACTTAGTGCGACCGGATCCCTTAAATCCTAGTATCATTATGTCTGATATGTATTCTATTCACCAAATCCTCTATATATATTAGCATGGAGGATGTTTAATAAATTTATGCGCCACCGCCGCCTAGGGACCCGTCCATGCTGATCAACCGATCGACTGGTAGACTAGGCAAGGACATAAGGACATTAAGGGCATCGCTACACTTTTCACCTAGTACTCCTCATATTCTACTCTTCACCTCCGCCCCTTCATCCTTCTTCATTTCCTGCATCTTTCGCCTTCTCCTCGCTCCGGCTGCACTGCCAGCCCCACCTGCCACAACTGCCTCCGAGAGAAAAGCTTCTTTCCCTTCCAGAATATCTCTGGCCGCCCGGTCTGTCGCTGCCCATTTTTTTCATTCTTAAACTTGTGCAAATAAATGCTTTCTGGTTCGACAGTCCGCCCAGTTCACTGCTTAACACTTTCCGCTCCCGTTTTTACCTTGGACACTTAAAGAACATGAGTCGCGAGTCGTCCCTCACGTCGTTACACTAAGGGTACCCCTTTCTGCCCTGACAAGATTTGAGTCAGACGCCTTTTTCGTTGTTCTCACCATTCCACTCCTCGCCTCCTCTTGCCCCGATCTAGATAGACTCACGAGTCCAGTACTTCGGCCACCTCAGTGGAAACTTGCGGTACCCTCTGTACACTCGAATAGTGCCAGCTCTCAGAGCTCTGCGTAGCCTGACCCTATTTCTCTGCACGACAACGCATTTCACTCATGCTGGTGCGGCATACATCAGCTTGGCTTGCCCAGCTCCCAGCAGTCTTCTTTTCCCCTATGACTTTTCCGTCTAACCTTCCTCTGCCTTACTTCCGCTATCGACTGTAAAATCCTCCTGGTCACCTTTTCTGCGAATCAAGGGCCCCGTCGCACAGTGTAACAAATAACCAATCTGAAGGGAAATAATTCTTATTGTTTTAATGGAAGTTCTTAATTATTATTTAACGGTTATTTAACAATAATTAAACTATTAAAATAAAGAAACACATTTTAATTTAACATAAATTAAACTAAGCATAAACTATACAAACATATGTAAATCATAATTATTTAAATATTTTGGAATTTTGGCGATAGTGTATGAATTATTTCATGTTTTTCACTTAATAGTATGTTATTATTAGTAGTTTCTGCAACATTATTTCTATAACTAACGCCGAAGAATTTGCTAACAAGGCTAGTACTTCAGTAGATAATGGTGTGCGTTTATTTGTTGTAGAAACTCTCAAACTTGAAATAAGTGGATCCGACGATACTAATAATATGGATAATAAGTCTCTGTGCCATCTAGATATTTTTCTAGTACAATGCTCTCTATAATGTCTACAATCTTCATTCCTAGCTTCCACAGCTTCTTCAGATATTTATCCTATCGGTAAGATACATGAATTGACCATTTCTGGGCCATGAACTAAAATTTTGAAAACGTTTGTGGGCATATAATACCATGGATATAAATTAATATACAATTTTCGCGTCTCTTTCACGTAGTTAGCAAATGCATTAATATTTATTTCATAACAACAAGAAAGTGTTTGTAAAATTACCCTAAGTAGTCGAATTAAATTTTCATTAATACCAGTAACTTCAGCGCTCTTAACAGGATCTTTAAAAAATCTACGCGCGGTATTACCACCGTTGGTATTTCCACCACCTTGTTTCGGTCGATCTACAATACGTCCTATCTGCTTAAATTTGCCTTGAATTTCTCATTTTCTTCGCTAAAATGCGATTTTGTTAGCAGAGTCTTTAATTTGCCATTTTTTTTATGTGCAATCTATACATATCATTCAAAAGCGAATTGTTAGAATAATCTTTAACTTAGAGTTCAACAAATCACATCATGTATTTATGAATGCCTTTCTGTTTATAAACATAAAGATTTATTTGAAGAACACAAAATTAATCAAATAAGTTTAATATACCAAAACACAGATTAACTGCTACGGAAAAATCTTTACGTTACAATGGTAAATTGCCTGATTCTCTTAAGTGCATAGTACTAATCAAGAAGTTTAAAAAAAATTTGTTTACGTTCTTACGTGGGAAGAATTATATAGTTTAGAAGAATATTTTGATTAGTAATGTATACATATGATTTTACTTTCCTTGTATTTTTTCTTTATTGTGACGCACTTTCTTTCTTAATGTACTTAATTGTAATTTAAGAGAGAAATAAAGACTATTATTATTTTTTTTTTTTTTTGAGCGGCATCGACTGCTAGGGCCATTAGCCGCTATTCTCCTTTTTTTTTAACTTTGTTAAATAATAATAATACTCGCCTAGTTGGTGTAAAATGCCAACTAGGCGAGGCGGACAATCACAAAATAAATTAACTTATAAATTAAAATAATGACTAGAAACAAAAAGTTTAAAATCACTCGACCTAGGCCAGCTAGGCGAGACGAACAAAACACATCCACCAAGTTGGTGTAAAAGGCCAACATGGTGAAGGGACGACACACAGATTAAAACTTAAAACTAGACACAAAGATAAAACTTAAAGCTAAATAAAATCGATAAAACTGTTGTCGGGTGTAAAATGCCCGACAACAAAGACGAAACAAACAAATGCAATAAAATCACTCTACCTAGTTGGTGTAAAAAGCCAACTAGGTGAGACGGACGTTCACAAAATAAGTTAACACATATAATAAAATACCAAAAAGTGGCAAATAAAACCGTTGCCGGGTGTAAAGTGCCCGACAACAAAAGACTATTATTATTATTATTATTATTTATTGTGTCTCGCGTCCGCGGTGAGTGAAATACCCCACAGGATAACTCCAATGTAGAGGTAAGTGTACTACTGTAATATTATGGTGGTGTATCGCTGTTTAGAAAGCGTCTTGTTATGCTGCACGTACTTAAAATTACTGACTTTTGTAGCTCCATGTGTATATTTTCGCTTATTCCCATTGTCTGTATTGAGTTGCTAAGGGCTTTAGGGATTACTCCAGTTGCAGATATTATTATTGGCAATATTGTTACGGACTCTAACTGCCACATGTCTTTAATTTCCATTAGTAGGTCAGAGTACTTTCTCATTTTTTCAGCGTAAGTTGTTTCTAAATTCGTAGTAGATGGTATGGCTACATCTATCAGTAGTGCTGATTTTGTCTCCTTGTTTATTAGTACAATGTCTGGCCTATTGTTTGGGATCGCTTTGTCCGTGATTATACTGCGGTCCCAGTACATACGTGCTGCGTCATTTTCCAGGACGGCAGGAGGTTCATACTTATAGTATGGCTCAATCATATCAATTAAATTGTACTTTATTGCTAATTGCTGGAAAATAATTTTAGCAACATTGTCATGTCTCTGTTTATATTCCCTCTGTACAATAGTTTGACACCCGGATGTGATGTGGTTGATATTTTCCGTAGCTAGCTTGCATCTTCTACACCTATCGTCTCGTGTGCCATCTTTGATTATGTACTTTCGATAGTTCCTTGTAAGTATAACCTGATCTTGAATAGCACACATAAAGCCTTCAGTTTCAGGAAAAAGGGTACCCTTCACTAGCCATACATTTGATGCTTCTGTATCGACGTGTGGTTGTAATAGATCGTGGGCATGTTTTCCGTGTAGAGCTTTCTCCTTCCATCGGTCTATTTTTTCGTCATTTGAGATTTCAGGAAAGGATACTTCATGCGATAGGTTTAAGGGAGTATAATTAACATCAGATTCTACTATTGATTTATGTAATGCAGAGGTATTTTGTTTTTGAAGAAAATAGTCCCGTATCAGCTTTTTTTGCCTACTAAGTAAATTTTTTAGGTCTACAAGCCCCCTTCCGCCTTGACGTCTGGGCAGGCTCAATCTTTCAATTGCCGATCTAGGATGGTGGAATCTGGCATTGGTAAGTATTTTGTTCGTTTTTCTTGCTATACTGCTTATATCTGTATCCGTCCAGTGCACTACCCCGAAGGAATAGGTAAGTATTGGTGTAGCGTAGGTGTTAATTGCCTTTATTATGTTTTTAGCGTTCAATTTTGTTTTAGATATTACTTTTACTCTTTCTAGGTATTTATCCTCTAGTTCGATTTTAACTGTTTTATTATCTATTCTTCTAGTTTGCTGAAAACCCAAATATTTGTAAGTATCTCCATCTAGCATGCATTTGATTATATTTTCGTCCTGTGTTTCATAATTTATCATTTTAAGCTTTCTTTTCGTGATATTTTGTATTCGGCATTTGTCTATGCCGAAAGTCATGCCCACATCTCTGCTGAATGTTTCAGTATTATGGAGTAGCGAATCCAAGTGCTCACGTTTACCGCTATATAGTTTTATATCGTCCATATACATGAGATGGGATATACTATAGTGGGGATTCAACTTATACCCTTTGTTTGATTGGTTTAAAATGTTAGAGAGGGGATTAATTGAGAGGCAGAACCACAGAGCACTAAGAGAATCTCCTTGGAATATTCCTCGTTCAATTTTTATGTTTTTAGCAGTAATACACGTGTCTCCGTTGTATAGATTGACATCTGTTTTCCAGTTGTTCATAAATTTGTTTAAAGCATTTATTATTACAGGGCAAATTTTATAGACCTTTAAGACATCAATTAGCCAGCTGTGTGGGATTGAGTCAAATGCTTTTTTATAATCAATAAATGCTGTGTAGATGTTCCGATTTTTCTTGTATACTTGGTTCATTATAGTTTGATCTATAATTAATTGTTCTTTGCACCCTTGAGTATTTTTTCTGCAACCTTTCTGCTGTTCCGATAATATACCATTGCTTTCAGAATGGTCATATATAATGTCTGTGATGCACGATGTCATGATTTTATAAACGGTTGGGAGACATGCAATAGGTCTGTAGTTTTGTGGAGATTTGGTGTATTCATTTTTGGGGAGTAAGTAAGTTATTCCATGCGTGAAGAAGTCTGGTAGTAATTCTGGGTTGTTAATGAACAAGTTAATATATTTAGTAATTTCTCCGTGCACTGTTGTGAAACTTTTGTACCAATAGTTATGCAGACCATCTATTCCAGGGGATTTCCAGTTGTGGGTGGCAGCAATTATCTTCGACACCTTTTCTTGCGGAAATGGTGTAAAGTTCATTTCATTAACATAGGCATACTTAACTGATTCTTCTGATATCCACTTGGCTTTTCTGTTATGGTCCTCGCGTTTAGACCAAAGATTAGCCCAGAATGTCTCTATCTCGCTTGCTGTTGGACATTCGGTGCGTTTGGTTTCTCTGTCATTGTTACGCATGTGCCTGTAGAAGGTACCTTCTCTTTCATAGAACAATTTGTTTTCGGTCCTCCGCCTGTTGCTTTCTTTATATCTTCTTAATCTCTTGGCTAGCGCAGAAAGTTTTTGTTTTAGTGTGTCCAGAAATTCCTTCGGCTCATTGTTTGTTTCGTCATATTTACTATGAGTTTTATAATTGTTGAATATTTTATCAACCTCTTTTGTTAGTCTTGGTGTTCTTTTTCCATTTACGTACTGTGTCAATTGGTTTGTCATTCTCCTTATATTTTCAATTTTGTTTTCCAACCTTCTTTGCCATTGTGGTATGGTTTTACCTGTGCGATTCTTGTTGTTTTGTTTATTAGAGATTTTTGCACCATTTAACTCACTGCATACGTATGCTGCACAGTAAATTAATGTGTGTAGCTCGGCGAAGGTATTAATATCTCTAATATAACCTGATAGGACTCGATTCATATTTGACACTATTTTGTTTAGTTTTAGGCTTGTAGATTGTCTGGGTATTTTAGGTCTCATTGTTGGGTCTGTGCCAGAATATTTTATAGCTGTTTCTCTTAGTAATGCGTGCATGGTGTTCTGGTATGTGTCATATATGGTGTTGTTCTCGTTGTGTATTTCCTCTTGTGTGTTATTGTTGCATGTTATATTTTCAGTGATTTCACCCGTATTTTCTTCAATGTTTTCTATGTCTGGGTTATCTGTCCCCTGTTGCTCCGTAGCAATTGTTACTGAATTTTTGATTTGCTCAATCTCTCTGACTGTTAATAGCTGGTTTTTTAGAATAGTTCTTCGTTGATCTGCCACTCTTTGTTCTGTAATATTTAAGTCAGGGTATTCTTCTTTAAAAAGCCTGTGCATTTCTTGTCTGTAAAGTGTCATTTGTGTTTCTATTTTCGTGGCTTTGAAATAGCAACGCATGATAGTTTCATTCATTGTACGGGTCCATTTCATGCGTTGTCTAGGGTTTCCAGCTGCTGTGGTAACTGAAGTGGTCTCAGTTAAGGCACTTGCAGCTGGGTTGATAGTTTGTCTTGCGTTATTGTCATCATCATCGAGCTGCTGTCCCACGCCAGGTACAGCTCTACTTCCTGACGCATCCGAGGCTTGTCTACTTCTTGTTCTCACCATGATTCATGGGTTTGCATTTTATACCTGCTGCCAGGTGAGTGGGTAATGGGGGTGGGATTCGTTGGGAAACATGGAGTAGGTGTAAGGGGCGTTGGGGACAGGTGCTCCAGTTAGTCGCCTCTTACGACAGGCAGGAGGTTCCCTAGGCCTATTCGTTTCCCGGACCTAGACAGGTTTATTATCATTATTATTATTATTATTATTATTATTATTATGTAATTTTTCTCAAACATTTTTTTTTTTTGCAGTTTGGTATGAGAAACCCTCAGACGGGATTTTACCAAGTCTGAGGATATTTGGCTTATATTTTATTGTTATGTATGTTTAGAAATTTCCTGACTATACTACATGTGTTAATAATTATAGATTTCTGTATTTGTGTGATTATGCGTTCTGGTAATTGTAAGGTCTTTATGTTTTCAATTGTATATTTGGGTATGATTCCTGTGACTGATATTATAATTGGAATTATTTTGACTTGTCGTTGTTTCCACAATCTTCTTATTTCTTCGGCTAGCGGTAAGTATTTTTCTTGTTTTTGTGTGTGTTTCGTTTGTGTGTTATTGTCATTAGGTACGGCTATATCTATAAGATATGTTGTTTTCGTTCTTTTATCAACCCATACAATGTCTGGTCTGTTTGCTACTATTGTTTTGTCGGTGAGTATTGATTTGTCGTAATATATTGTATATTCCGGTGTGTCAATAACAGATTCTGGTGTATATTTGTAGTAGGGTTCTTTTATTGAATTTTGTTGTTGACTGTTTATTATTTCTGAATGGATGATTTTTGCTACGTTGTTATGCCGATCAGTGTATTCTGTGCCTGCAAGTAGTTTGCACCCTGACGTGATGTGATCTATTGTTTCTGTGTTTATGTGACACTTTCTGCATTTGTCTGTTGTTATAGTGCTATAATATTATTATTATTATTATTATTATTATTATTATTATTATTATTATTATTATAAATACAGAAAAAAATTGTCTATCCACGTAGGCGTAAAGCACGAAAAAACAGAAAAAATTCTCTTATTACCTATAACTTGAAGGTTTAGAATATACCTTTAGACAATGTTTCTATTTTACAGATCGGGAATATCTCTTTATATCAGGAAGTTATTAATCGTCAATTAAGGGAATATTTGACAAATCTAATTGCAATGGAGACTCCGCATGCTGCTTTACTAGTGCCCCTAGCGACCGTTTGCGTTATTAGTGTATAAAGACTGGGTCGATACAAGCGCTGACTATTTAAAATGAAAATTGAATGGTAATTAGTATTTAGAATTAACCTTGGAAAAATTGAATTATTTCCTTCTAGATCTGTGCTTTGACACACTGTGCGTCGTAGGCTATGTTTCAGAGTGTAGGGCCGAGAACAGAGCCCTGCGGGGTTCCTCCATTTAACTCAACAGATCCAAAGCACGTCAATGTTGTTGAATCGATTAATCGTGCATAAAGTCGGCGATAATGTCCACTATATAATTCGTCTGTCTTTTCCAGCCACTTGACCATCATCTCTCCAATGACCCTTTCAAAAAGTTTGCCTTCAATATCCAGTAGGTACAACGGTCTGTAACCTCGAGCTGTCATTGGGAGCTTGCTTTCCTTCGACAACGGGACTAATCGAGCCCTTTTGTAGCGTTTCGGGAACGATCCTTCCATTAGCGAAGTGTTCATGGCCAATTTGACGGATGTGGGATTGGCGAGGGTAAACTTCCTTCGTTTAGAATTCCGCCGAGTTCAAGAGCTTTGCAACTTGGAAATGTTGCGGCCACTGCCAGGATCTCATCCTCTTTTAGTTAATGATGTCATTCCATTGGATGAGAGGGCTTCTAGGGCTCGCGTGGAAAAGACTTATGATGCCATACTCATAATAAAAGCAATCTTAAAGAAGTCGTTTTAGTCGATAAGTCAGACACTACCCTGCACTATCCTGCTATAAGGGTGTAACTGATGAAATTCCTCTGCTTTCATCAAAGAATGACACCGAGTTACCGACTGACGTTTTATATTTGCGAACAAATTTAAACAGAAATACCACATACATAGTTGTACACGAAAATAAGTAATGTACTTTTGTATGCATATAAAAAAGAGTTTAAAGTAAATCATCCAAAAATCAACCAAAATAAAACGTTACAATATTATTGTCAGCAACATTTATAGACCAATTTCGATTTTGTATGTGTATCTAAGTTTTGTTTTTTAAATATAATTTCGTAACTTCCACAATTATAAATAATTAAATATTAACAAACATAATTTTAGTGTGACATAATAATATTACAATATTGAATTTGAGTTACAAGTAAACATTATATAATATGATTTTTGTATCGGTTAATTTTATGTAAATTATATAAATAAATATAAATGTTAATAATGAGTATGTTAATATAAACGTAATTAAAATTAACTTTAATATCTATATTTATTCTATTATTACCCAATTTTCATTTAATGAAACAGAATCAATATTTAATTAAGTAATTTATTTTATATCGAAATTCTAGTCAACTGTAATTATATTTATTTTGTACAATTAAATTAGAGTTCATTATTAACCCAATTATATTAAAATTAAAAAAAAAAAATGACTCAAATGTAAATGGAAAATTTAATTGTGAATTTCCGCTTCGTAACACATTATGTGGTGTGCTGCAAACAAATACATTATTTATTATATTATTTGTGTTAAATACAATACATTATGTTTTTGGTAGATTCGTAATTAATAATTTGTATTAATTTTAAATGTAACCTAACTGTATATATAAATTTAAATTACTCGTATAATCAGTGTCGTCAAAATTTCCTCTGTAAAACTTGTAAAATGTGTTGTACATACATTTCTGTTGCACTGTATTTTTAACAGGGCAATAAATATTTTTTATTAAATATCCAAGGGTTGCTTTTTGTATTTCAAAAATAAGAAATAAATAACTAAATCGAATCGAATTTTCGAAAAATAAATTATATTCCGATTAAGGTACATACAAATCAAGCATTTTAGCGCATCAACACTCTAGGCGTTGCTCTTGTAATTTATTTTTATTATAATAACTAATTTATTAGATTCTAAATTAGTGCTATACAGAGGATGATCCATCAATTCGACCTTTTTGTTCTCAAAAGGATTTCTCCTTGAACATATGTGTAAGAGCTTGCATTATACTGGTAGAAAATGATGCGTCGTTGGTTGGCTTCCTTATTTTTCCAAACACTTCTAAAAATTGTTGTGTGCCATCAATAATTGTACTAGTTTTCAAACAGAAAAAAAACAGGTGACCATTTTCTCCGATGTGTTTCGTGCTTAAACAAATGTATCATAGGCATATATCCATGATTTCTCACCATTTACAATCTCATAGGCGTGTTTTGAAGCATCGCAATCGTATTTTTTGAACATTTCTTTCGACCAATTAATACGAGTCAATCTAACGCGAAAAAATACACCAGTTCTTATTTTTGAACGACAATAGTAAAATGGTCCTAAAATATAAACCTAACTATGACAAGTTATTCAAAATTAGTTCGGCCATTAAGATTTATTTTGTCGAAAAATGAATCTATTTCACTTGAAAAAAACTTATCATTCAACAATCAGATTTGCGCCATTAAGGATATGATGCCAAGGTAAACACGAAATATAAGCATGTACTAATTAAGATACTATTTAAAATATATATTATGTTACATTATATAATATTTACGAAACTAATTATCTATTCCGCCGTTACGCTAGAGTATCTTATTTAAGAAAACACAATTCCTGTGTAATTCCCTTCATTAATATTCTCCTCCCGACAGTAAGCAATTTAATTAGTAAATTGAAAAATCGATAGGACTCGATGCAAATAAAAAGCAGGTAATTAAGTCTTCCAAAAATTAAACTCATTTACATAAGTATTTTTATTGCAGCTTTTTTCTCTTTTCTTTCATTCGAGGGGCGGCACATTAATTACATTTTTCAGCTACTGTCTAAGCAGCGATTGTTACTGGGTTCGCGAGGCAGCAAAGAAATTGGACGATACTTTATTTTATTATTCTTTATTACTTATAAGACAGCTTATAAAAAAATAATTGTGTCTGTGGCTTGATACGAAATGAAAATAATATTTAAGATTTTTTGTAAAGAGTTTTAGAGAAAGCCTTCTTAAAAAATTATTTCATTTATAAAATTATGAGTTATTAAAACGAATTATATATTCATTGTTTCAACGAATTATTACGATATTTACTTTTAACGGTAGGTATATCCAAATTAACTTTATAAACAAAACGTAAAAAATATTTTAATGTTTGCATATAAGTGCACATATCAAGTACTAGATGGCTTTAATTAGTTTTAACGGGTTATGATATAATCAGTGACGTATTATATATGCTAGGGATATAAAGCACTACGGTTCCTGTTCAATATAGGCACTGATTGATTGTCTGAGTACATAAAGTTAATCACTTTCTTTGTATATTTCATTTATGCTAGATATACATTTCTCTTCCCATTATCAAGAGCATCAATAAAATAAGTCAATTAAGTGTGTAAACCGCTGTTTTAGTGTTAAATAGAAAATATTTTCTAAATCTTATCGCAAAGCAAGAAATTTTTCTGTTTGTTTGTTCTAATTAATCTATAGGGCATCAATAGCAAACATAACACTAATTAAGATTTTTTATATTCATCATCTATGATTTTCAATTATTCTTACAATAAAGTTCGGCTCTTTTTAAATAGGGTTATATTTATTTGAGTAACGTGGTGGTTTAATTTACCGATGCTTATCCATCTTGTTACATCACATAACTATATTTTTAGAAGAGACAACCCTATTTGTTTTGCATATAAATAAATATACATTCTTCATTTGATTATTTTCTAAATGTATATACAACTCAGATAATACTTTAATTTTTTGACATTATATATACAGTAAAAATATAAATTTTGATCACCATAGCTTCTTCAGGTGAATAATACATAATATATTATATAGGGAAAAATTATTAATGAGATATAATATGGATAACTAATTGCCTCGTCATCAGTTCATTTTTTTATGCTAACGTCAAATATATTGAAGATTAATGGATATCATTTACAATATTTTTTCTTCATATTAGCGGTCCGTATTAAAACTTTGTTTCTGTATTAAGTGTAAGCATTAAAGACAAATGTTTTGTTTCTCTTAGAACAATAAATAAAATTATTACAAATTAGGTTAATAAAAAATATGTACTTATAATTTTGACGTAAGAGATCCGAGAAGAGATTACTGTGAATATGAATAGGTTTACACTCTATTCCCATGCTGTATCTCTTGTTGATCTTGCTTACAGACTTCGAATTGCCATTTTGGGTTTGTTTTAATCTGCATTGGTTAATTTAACGATCGAACTGCGCTCACTATATCTTGATGCCAAACAGATTTTTTTATGTCAATTATACAACCTTGATGAATAGTCCTGTAATATTAACCCTACTGTCCTTCGAAATAGTCACCTCTAATAACTATGCACCACTGAGATCTGTTAAACATGTCCTGGAAACTTTTTAAGAAGGCTTCTTTTTGGATGGAGTTCAAAAGCCTCGTCAGGATTCGTTGGATGTCAGGAATACCGTAAAATCACTTTTCTTTCAATGCTGGAAACTGCATTAAAATTTTGAACTGTTTCATGAAACGCCTAGAGTACGACCACAGCACGCACAATAAGTTTCATTGTTTTTTGTTCAAGACAATGCTCGACCTTACACAGCCAATATCATCAAACAGTTCCTCGCAAAAAATGGAGTGGTGCAAATTGAACATCCATCATAATTTCCGGATCTCAATTCTCCAGACTTCTTTCTATTTCCACAACTCAAGATCGTTTTGAAAGGATGTGTCAAGGCTTTTGAACTCCATCCCAAAAGAAGCCTTCTTGAAATATTTCCAAGACATAATTAGCAGATCTCAGCGGTGCATAGTCATTCGAAGGATAGTACGGTAACTTTCGTTAATATTACAGGACTATTCACCGAACTTTATTGTCAGAGGTTGTAAGGGTTGAAAGATTCTGACAACATTTAACATGTTTAATATGTTGTTTCATTTTTCTTATTTTGAATCTAGACAACAATCGCCGATGCACACTCGACAAAATAGGCACTTCACTATCAACGAACTACACTACATAAATGTAACATTGAAGGAGATTAATTGTGTAATTTAAAATATCGCATATTCTCTACTAGAGTGGGGTTCCTTTATGATAATATCCACGCGTATACTGAACTCAAGCGTTACTTTTGAAACTAAAAAGCTTTGAAACAATTTCACGGTGAACTAATTTATGGTTTAATAATTTGTATCCATAAATAACAAGTGAAAGGTATATTTATCTTCACATTTAATGGAATGATTTAGAAATAAAGCTTCAAATTTCAAAAGATTATGTTCGTTTTATTCAAAAATGTATTTATTTATTTCATATGAAATGGATTTCCATTTTATTTAATAAAATAAACATTTTATATAAAAAACTAATAACTAATTAAAATATATCCAAATATACAGTCAAAAATGATGAAAATTATGTGACAATAAATCACACATGTGATAAAAGCCATAAAATATATAAAATGATTCATACAAATGAATCAATACCGCCATTTAAAACAATAAAAAGTTTAGGAAAAATAATCAAAAATAATAAAAATTAAATAGAAGGAACCTTCATGCTAACTTGCAATAACTGTCCAAAATTGTATGTAGGGCAATCATGGAGATCTATAAAGAAACGTTAAAAAAACATTAAAAAGATTCCCAATAGAAGAAAAAATACCAGTCTGGACAGGAACAAATAATACTGTATATAGAAAGGAAAGGAATAAAATGGGACACTCTATAGAAATAAAACAAGACAAAAAATTATTAAATGACCACACCTAAATATTAAATTCCCCATTGCTAAACTTATTAAATCTGCCTCTACCATTATCATCATCACCCATAAATGTATATATAACCTAGATATAATTGTTATGTTTACCAATTATTTCCCGAAGAAGCCATGGTGTGGCGAAACAATTGTTGTAAAATTAAAAGCCAACAAAATTCTTTTAAAGTTTTATAAAAACTAAAATTAAAATATTGCCCAATAATTGAAACGAGACTATTTTACAAATCTGATTGCCAGCTGTGTCATGGATAATATAAATTAAAAATGGTGTACTGTAAAAAAACTTTTATTGTCATACTCTAATACAATAATAAAACCTATAATTATTTCTGTCCTTTTTTCTTTCTCCATCCCAATTTCATGAGACTCTTTACTCCGGCACAATCTTCCCTCATCCATTCAGTCACCAGATCTATTCAATCATACTCTCTTATTCCCCATACTTAAACTGCATATATTAAAATCAACCTCACGCAGGCATAATGTACATGACACTCGAAAACTGTACAGAAACCACTTCCCTCTTGTCTTTCATACTACTCTACACTTTCCTTGCCTTTCCCTGCACCCTTTTTACATGTTCCACGTACCCGCCTATACTTTTAAAAATAAATCCTAAATACTTTAAGGTTTTCTGATTACTACCCCATCCGCTCAACACTTTTTCCAATTCACTTTAATATAAATTAAATAGCAAACTGCGTAATGGGCACCTCTCTCTCATACTCATCCATGTCCTAAATTTTACTTTCGCAACAACCCACCTTTCTTCATACACTCAACTCATTCAATCCACCATTTCTTACTCCTTTTCTTCTAAAAACACCATATACACACATCAACTCTGTTTCATCACTCTCTATACTATCCTTGTTGCAGTAAAGATCTGGTTTCTTGTCCCCCTTCCTCTTCTAAAACCCTCTTGCGTTTTAACGTCTTTCTCTGTTCAGTGTTTCGCCACAGTAATGGCAATCTTATACTCGATTCTCATTAACATTATTCATCTCTAGTTGTTTACATCAGCAATATCTCCTTCTTTATGCACAAGGTACAAAAACCCCACTCTTTACAATGCCAAGATTTTAGTTTTTCTTTTTTACATCTGATTTATAGCAGCTTCCTAAATATTTTCTTCTCCCCACTTCCTATATTTTCCAACTTCTCAGCTTTTAGTCCGTACATCCCGCTGATTTTCCTTGTTTTAATTCATCAGAAAATTTTTTCACGTCCTCTTTTAAATACTTCCCTTATAATTCAATCTCTTACCACACATAGCAGTCAACTGTTTTTTCTGCTCTTACAATTGTAATTTTATCTTAAATATTGATTGCCTTTAATATATTTACACCACTGCATGTGATTGAACCATCCTTCAAAGCACTTTTCCAGGCAGAAGATGGTACCTCCAAAACATGCGAATTGAAGGCCTCAACAGCTTCTCCGGGCGATGAAAGTCGTTGTCCACGCAGTTTATCTTTAATTACTGGGAACAAGAACATTAGGCGCCAGGTCGGGACTGTAAGGTCGATGACCTATCAGTTGGTTCTTTTATATATCCAAATACTCGATTGTAGCATGTGATTTGTGTGAGCTCGCATTTTCGTGTTGCAAAATTAATCATCGTTTTCGGTTGGTTTCTCTCAATTTACCGAAAACTTCACGCAAACAAATGGTCGTATACCACGCTGAATTAACGGTCTTTTGTTTTTTCGAGAGCCACAGTTGCCACATTACCACTTTTTGTGAAGAAAACCGCTACCGTTTGCCTCTTAACGCTTCGAGAACGAACCACTTTTGTTAGTTTTGCTTCACATTGAACCTGTTCTTTTTGGCTCATATGTATAAATTAACGACTTGTCACCCGTGACAATGCTGCAAACTGCTGTGGATGTACCGCTGTTGTATTTTGAAATCATTTTACGGTAGCATTTTTTGAGCAGTCAACAAATTCAACGTGCAAACAACTTCCAAACACCCAAATGTTTGTGCAAAATCTAATGAATGCTGGTCAGACAAATACTTAAACATCTCTCGATTTCTTGATATGTCATATTCTCAATTGGTTTTCGCACAGCACCAATATTATCCAGCAGAACGACCGATTTTGGGCGACCTTCTTTAACTACGTCCATGTTTGAGTTCAGTTTACAATACATTGGCTGTGGAAGGCATTTCTTTGCCAAAAGTTAAATTCATTTAATTGTTAGACTGTTTTTGAGTTGGACCACGACAAGAGTCATAGTAAATCATAGCTCCAAAATTTCCGCGAGTTAATTCCATATTTTGGCTGACTTCAAATTTTTAATTTACTATAAACAACACAAATCGAGCTCGCACGTTAAAACGTTTTGAGTACGTATAACGTGAAAAATGTAAAATTTTACGATGGCAATGTCAAATTTAGCCTGGAAATACTAATGTTGCTTGTTCAATACATAAATATCAAGATCATCCTCTCATTCATCTCTTTCCACCCCTTTTTTAGAATATACCACATTTCTGCTTCAGTTCTTCGTTCTATCCAGAACCTGAATCTTTTTCTTTCATTTATGCTATAATACTTATTTCTTGCTACCATCACGTGCTTCTTGGCTAAACCGCCCTATATTAATTCCCTCATTTTCAAATCTCTCTTTACATGTCAGCATTCCTAATCGTACCAAGTATATATCTTCCTCAATATTCCCTTCACATTTCTTACTCTTCCCACTACGACCTTCTGTAACTCTTGTATTGATCTACTTTTATCTAGGATATCATTCGTATCCCTAATGGTTTTTACAGCACTTTTCAATTTCTCACATACTTCGTTTACTATAAAGGCTTCTACTGCATTATATATTATTAATTATCATTAATTATTTTGTCGATCATTGAATTTGTGTACCCGTTGGAAACAGAAATGCATTTTATGATATTTATGTCTTCTGTAAATAAGGATTCAGAGAGAGAATATATATTTCTCTGGGTGATTAGAACAGTTAGGAATTACACGTTTTGATCGACAGAATTAACAGCCAACAAAAAAGAAAAAGTACTAAAAAATATTTACAGGTATAGACAATTTTCATATAGTTTCCTCGCATATTTTGGTATTATATCACACAAAATTAAGAATATTTTACAGAAACATAAAGGGAATATTGCACTCAAACCATTCACTAAACCTTATCTTTACCCATCCGCATTTCTAATTTTAGTGGTATATGGTCAGGTCCTATTACTTCTTCCACTTCCATTCTTCTTTCTTATTTCCTCAAAAAGCCCCCGATATCATACAATCAATCACCTTCAATCCATGTTGCCAAAATTATGTTTTCTTACCTTTCCAATCCCCTTCTGTGCATCGATTTTAATATCTCCCATCTCTCTTGCATCACCAACTCCTTCACCTTCCTACTCTCTCATTCTCACTATTATTCCAGCATTGACGACCTAGAGCCCCCTGGTAGCCAAGCTATTATTTCCTCACACTCTTTCTTTATCATCCACGTTGCTACTAATCCCACAAGGCCCTTTTTACTTACCCAATCCTCGAAATCCTTTTGCCACGTGATTATTGTATTTAGACTTAATTCCAGCTACATTGATGAACCCTATCGTTAAATATATTTCATTATCCAAACTGCTATCATACATATATTTCATTGCCTTTGCCATCCACGACTTCTACCACCCTTATCTCTCGCCATTTATAATAATATATCTATATTTCTCCTTTTTCTCCTTTTCTTCCCAAATTTTAGATGTTATTTCTTATTTGTACAATCTTTTGTTTATCTGTCATTATCTATATATAAATATATCCCAGTATCAACTTCAGCAGGCATAATTTGTTTTTCTTTATCCACTTGCTTTCTTTATTTTTGTTTGCATTTTTAGTTTTTCTTGTATAAAAGCTTTGATATCTTTCTGATATTTTATGCGAGTTATTTATTTTATCTTCTTTCGCCTATTTGCGTTGTTAGCCAGAACCGTTCTTATTTTCTCCCATTTTATTTTTATTGCCTGTTTTAAATCTGTAATCTCTGCTGAGCATTAATTTGTATTCTTTGGAATCTCTGTCATATTTTTCTTCATTGCTTTTAGCTCATGCTTTTCTCGTTCGTTACTTATTTTTTTAACACTATTTTAGGATATCTGTTCCGCATCATTTAAGGAAGGAATTACACAAAGAAAATAAAGTGTTAGTTTATTTGTGTCTGATTTTAAAAATTTCTTCTAAAAGGAATAATTGATAAAAGGTGTATCAAACTAAACTATAAACCAGTTTAGATACATGCTGGTATTAAGAAAAACAAATGAAATTATTTAAATATAAGAATATAGAAAAGTCATCCAAATATATGATAGATACATATATTTATTGACAAATTTTACAATATTTACAAAAACATAGTGAATAATGAATGAGGTGTTAGTGAGTTAATCTGTCAAAAGGCTATCGACCAGAGGTCTTTCTGCCTTGCTTTGTCCAGTCATATGGCGTCAGTCGTTAATGCGTGAAAGGATGAAATGATGATATGAAATCGAATATGGTTGAATTGGGATTTTTAAATTTAGGATTTATACTAGGGTTTCTAGGATGACAGTAAAGGGATAATATCTGGAAGTTGAAAGGATTTTTGGAGAATTTTTCTGATAGGAATCGAAGGCGTTCTTGAATGGGGATAACTAGGGTTGTATCGTAGAGGAGTTGGTTGGAAGGATTGTGTAACCAAATATATGATTAATATCGCATTAAGATAATTTTTATAAGTAAATTAAAATGGCAAACAATACCTTACAAAAATAATTTTTAAATGTTAACCGTATAAATCAGTATTTTTATGCTTAGTTGAGAAAGCTTTAAGTAATGATGTTTGATGGGTTAAACTCTAGTCTTGCAAATATTTTTAGTATTTGCAAGCAAAGGATGATCATCTAATAACATAATTCATAACAAATATTCAAATAAATTAAGAAAAATTTCATATTCGCGTTAATACACATAACACAGTTATGCCAATTATGATTTAAAAACAAAACTATGAAAAAAAAACTACCAAACACTAAGAAAGAACGCTTCTGTTAGTATTAGACTGACACAATACTTGGTGCAATTCCATAATATATGTAGAAAATAAAACACTTAATAAATTTTTAACATAACACAGTTATGCCAATTATGATTTAAAAACAAAACTATGAAAAAAGAACTACCAAACACTAAGAAAGAACGCTTCTGTTAGTATTAGACTGACACAATACTTGGTGCAATTCCATAATATATGTAGAGAATAAAATACTTCATAAATTTTGAATGACATACACTGCAGCAATTATCTAGTCTTTAAACAGAGTATTAATTAATATGAAGCCAATGCGTGGCTTAAAGGAATGCATGAAATGTGATCTATAAATTCGAAATAATAATTAAATAACAGTTTCCAACTTTAATGGGAATTGGAAGTTCGGGATATAATAAGCAAACTTAGCTAGCAAAAAGTTTGTTATTGATAATGATCAACTTGTTTCTCGAAATATACATCTAACTTTACAAATAAAAAAGTGAAGTAAGGAGTAATATTGTTTTTATTTGTTGTAATTAATCACTTCACGTAAACTCAAAAACTATGCAGTTAAACTTAGCAAATCTCAAAACTATAAATGCATACGGACCAAAAATTAGACTCAACATTTCGAGAAAAATAACCAGTACAGAATATGTACTTATATTAATAAAACACGGATGTTTAAAGAAGTTTTAACTTTGATAATGATCCGTAAAGACCGAAACACGTGTCAGTTATCTGAAAATACATAAATGGAACATAACAAGAGTTTTACTTCTCCCAATTTGAAAATTTAATTCCACCAAGAGAGAAGTATTGATGATGTTTAAAGAGTTTAGCTTTATTATTCAGATACAGTACTACAGTTGTTTCACCTTACCGTGGCTTCATCCGGTAGATAAGTAATGAATTACGATAACAATTATAAGAAAGATAATAGATATATTTCTCATTGACGACGGAGGCTTCTACTACGTTATACATATTTAATATATCTATATCTAACAGATATTTATTTATATGGTGACTAATGGTTTCAATATATTAACGTACCATTTTCAAACCAAAATGTACGGTTATATAAATAAACACCTGTTATACAAAACAAAGTGAAAAGTGTGTTGAATTTGTGAATAGATATATTTTCTTTCAACCCATACCGATACAACTATACATTTTAAATCCTTCCATCCCATGTTCCATAAACTTGCAGCCAATAATTCCATGATTCATCGACTGATAAATACTCTATTATTCAAGGCCAATTTTAATAAAGAATTAGACAGAATATTAATAATTGCAAATAATAACTGATTTCCAAATGAATTGATAATCAATTTCAATAAGAGTATTCGTTAGATGAACAGGCCGAAACATAAAAGATTGAATTCGGGAACACAAACAAATTTGCACTCAGGAGAAAACAATATAATTTCAACGAAGATTTAAAAAATGTACATAAGTGCCATAACAGGAGAAAATTAGATCTACTGGAACAACTAGAAAGTAATATATTTAACAAATATCATATTTTATTAAATGAACAAACTGATGTTAATAATTCCCTACTGCTAAATCTGTAGTCGGTTTACACTGTAATACTCACCACCATATTAAAATCATTACCCCTCTGTCTGATAAAGCCACGGTGTGGTGAATCAATTGTGTTTTATTAATTTAAGTGCATAATGGAGATTCGTCAAGTAACAGCCTCATGAATAGATTCTCCTTCTAGGAAAGGTCACACTTGTATTGAGCATTGCGATTGTTCAATCAATTTCTAAATTATTTAAAATGAATCACATAAGAGAATTAATTTGGAAACTTAATAATCGCACTAAGATTTTATTCATTTTCACAATACTTAAATAAGAATATTGTTATTCCTTTTCTTTTTGACGTATTTATTTAGTTGTGTATTTTAACTTTATTGTATTTAATTATACTCATACATATCATATTTTTTGCCTCAATAAGAATAAAGTAGCTAATGTACTTATTGTCTATTATTACGTGTTAGATTTTCAATACAATTGGATTCTTTCGCAATCTTCTATTGTTCTATCATTTGAAAATCTACTAAGCTTTTTTCTATTAAAATACAGTTTATATCTGAATATACAATTTACAAGTATAGAATATAATCCACTATATAATATCTATTAAAATTAATATAAAGCATATCAGTTTTACCGCAATTAATCTAATATTGATAGATATAATCAGTTTATTTTGATAATTAACATGAACTATTAAACTAGTATACAGAATCGTTATCTGTTCAAATATTTGTTAGTAAATTAAATAGCTGATTAATTGTAAATATTTGTTTCCTAGCTTCAAACAATCTCTATGTAATAAATTCATTCGGATGAATAATTTGTATGTATTATACAAATTGTCATACCCATAACGACTGTTTAAACTGAAGTTGTGCGAATAAACAATTACTTTAACCTAATTGAATATTACATTTAATAATTGGCCGCATGTTATTTTATTTTTAAATATATCCCTAAAAAATATTATTAGCTACTTAATAAAATACTTTCTATATTTTTTTATAACAATTGTTTATTGGAATTAAATTAAATCGTAATTTGTATAAATATACTTAGGTTTCGACTTCTGGCAGTCATGTTTAAAGGGCATTTACTAACAAAGGCGGATGTATTAATGCAGGTACCAAATTTAATTTAAATATATAATTACAAGAATAAACTGTGGTAAAAATGTTGTATTTTATTCAGTGCCTGTATTTTGTATTACTACTCAATATTGTTACAACTATCATCATAATTAATTATTACATTATTAACTAAAGTCAAGGGATATTGTTTTCGGGATATGTGACGCTAATGTCAGACCGATGATATTATTTTACCGATCGACCAACCATCATCAATCATACAACTAAACCTAAACAAGTAAAAAAAAATAACTTTGACAATGATCCGTAAGGACCGAAACGTGTCAGTTACCTGATAATAAACAAATGTAACATAACAAGTGTATTGCTTGTCCCAATAAGTAAATAATTTTTGAAATTGAGGTAGAATGTAAAAAAGCCGAAGTCATTGAAATAGTAAGAATAGAAATATTGGGTATGGGGACAGTGGAAGGATGCATTAAGAAATTTGTGATCTTTTCCACAATATTTATCCAAATCGACGAATATCATATTTGGTGGTAACAAAAAACTGTAAAAAGTAACATAAGTGGCAATAGTCAGCAATTTATCAAAAATTGGAGGTTAAAATGTACAACAAATAAAAATGTAGTTCAAAATATTGCTACCGAAGGAAGTACGAAATTCTTCTTATTATTAAATAACAATTTTCAGACAAGGCTACATATTATTTAAATGGTATGGTTATTATTAGAGAGCGGATAAAAAACTTAAAAAAATATGAAAAAAAGCACTTAAAAAGGCACAAAATTTAGAGAAAAAAAGCATTAAAAAAGCATACAAACAAGAAAAAAAAGCATAAAAACACGAAAAAAAGCACTAAAGAAAACTATATTTTCTTAATATGTTACACGTTTTTCAACATATTTTAAATAGAAATTCTGCTTAAAACTAAAATAAACATACTTTCTTTACGCAATATATAATATCATGTAAGTATTTAAAAATTAAATTGTAATTTTGTATACATTTCAAAATAACTAAAATCTATTCATGAAAACAGTAGATCATTAAATGTTGTTGTAGGGGTTTAATTGTAAAAATTATTACTTCTGACGCTTAATAAATTTTTGAAAGTGGAAAAGTTTCTTTTTATTTTAAATTATAGCTGGATCCATTTGAAAATTGCCATTCAAAATCAAGTTTAATTTATTTAATATTTAAAATCCTTCATTTTCACCGAATACTTCTTTCGATATTATTTTGATTTCTTGGCCAATGCGTTCAGGTATTTTCTAAAATGAATCTACTTTTATAAAGATTTTATTGTGTTGCTCACAAAATTTAAACGCGATTTTATGTAACTAAATTGTTTTGAAGGACGCTCTTGTTTCTTAAAAACTGTTTGACAGTCATTAACTGGTTTGCTTGTCGTTTCGGGAAAGTTGTATATAGCCTTATTAAATTCTTCAAAATTGTTCGCATAGTACATCGTAGCATATAGACAAGTTCCCCATTTTGTTAGCACTGGTTTATGGGGCAGTGAGATATCAGGTAATGACTTCTTGAATAATTACACTCACAGAAGAATATAAGAACTATTTTTCCATATTTAATTAAATCTACAAATGGAAATTTCATTCTTATAGTTTCAGAAATTCGTTTCTATCCATGTGCTACTTCTACAATGCACAAAATGCATTATTAGTAACATTTTGTAACTTGGTATTGTCTACGGCAAAAATAAGCTTGTCAGTCCATCATTTATGAATTTTGCTATAATGTTATTATCAGTTTTCTTCAATTCTTTTGTATATATCAAAATACTATTGGTCGGATGTCTTCATGTTAAACTGCTATCATTAAATTAAACAAGCGTCTGTGGTTTCATCCGCACCAAACCACATATAATTATTGTTAATAATATCTTTAATTTTTTGTATGGTTTCATAGTACGCAAGAGCTACATAATTTTTTCTCGGGAATGCGCATTTTACAATATTTTCCCAAGAAAGATTTAAATGCATTATTTTGTAATTTTCTTAAAGGGATATTCGAATGTAAAAGTATTTTGGACAAATGTGAATATTTTTAGTTCAGCTTTGAACTTTTTCAAACATTCTTGATGTAGTGTTGTTATAACTTACATACAAGTCTTGACTAGTTAGGATGCAGTTGGGAACTAAAATAAAACTATTTTTAAACATGCCTTACAAAATAATGTATAATTTTCACTTGTTAATTCTGGATAGTCTCTAATTAATTCTTATATTGTGGTTTTCACCTTTTGCATTATGGCTTAAATATATATGTGAATTATATAATATAATTTATCTGTGATTCCCCAGGTTAATACGATTCACGCATATAATAATTTTTGATAATTAAGCAAAGTTTTTGGAATTTCAATTCAATAGTTTATGAATGCGAGTTTGAATATGAAAATTAACGAAAATTGATACGGTTGCAGAACACCTGATTATTAGCTATCACTTAAATTTGTTTACATTTAATACTTACTGGGGCCTCTGTTCGGGCCTAGTTTAAGGACGTTTACATCCGGAATATCATAGATGTGATTCCTATGAAGCGTTCGTCTGTATTATCTGAATAATGAGACGGTCTATTATATCTACTTATTTATAAACGAATCCATTGTGAATTGGTAATTTATACTAATATTTATTAATAATAAAATTCATTATAATTATTGTATCATATTATGAAGATTTTAAACAATTATGTTGTCAAAAACACGAAGAAAGTATGTAATACAAATATAATCTATAAATGATGGATACAGTTTTTACGAAAACTCTCTATATTAGCACATTAATTTAATATCAGCGTGAAATTTTTTTAAATGTTTTTAAATGTTTAAGAAAATGCTCCAAATAAGCATCAGAATCTAAAAAAAAGCATGAAAATAAGCATAAAAAGTCAAAATAAGCACAAAAAGTCAAAATAAGCAAAAAAGCACAAAAAAAACTTAGCGCTAAGTAATCACATTCTTCAAGATTCGTATAGATATTAAGAAATTTTTTCGATGCTCTTAATATTATGGATAAGCATAATGCTAGAAATCCGCTCTCTAGTTATTATTATTAGATACAACTGCCGCTACTGGACACAGAATAATCTTCATTGGGTAAAATAGGCTCATTAACAATTAAACGTTAAGTTTAGGTTGCCTAAAACGAGAGCATGGGAGTTACTCTTCTATCTTCTCGGAAGCATCCAAAATTCTCATTAACACCCATTTCCCAGGATGTACGGACACCCCCGATTAAGGTTGGTCAGAATCCATACCCTCAAACCCCTCCAAGGAGGATTGGGAGGCGGCAGATTACCTCACGGATGGGGCACGTATAACCTGGGCAATCAAAAGCTTCTCACCATTTAAAGCGCCAAACCTGGACGGTATATTCCCAGCCCTCCTCCAAAGGGAGCTGGACATATCATCAGCTCTAGCCAGAATATTCAGGGCATGTATTGCGTTCACATACATCCCTCTAGAATGGAGAGAAGTAAAATTTATTTTCATACCGGAACCTAGTCTTAGACATTATACTCTAGCCAAATCATACCGCCCGACTACGCTAACGTCATTTTTCCTGAAAACGTTAGAGCACAGAAAAGCAGGGCTGGTAGACACTGTCTCCTCTTAGAGGAAGTTTTCAAAAAGATACCCTTTGAAAGGAAGACAGACGATTTGCCTCCCTGTTACGCTTTTAATAGACCTTATAATGTATCGACAAAATGAGGAACCGAGAGAGAGGGGAAACCCTCCGAATTTACTCCGATGGTTCTAAAACGAAAAGAGAATCCGGGCGGATATTTACTCGCAACAAATGGACTTATCACTAGGTATACCCTTAGAGAGGCACACAATTGCTCTGCAAGCATCGTTGGCATCATCCCTGGGTCAAAAGACATCCTACACCGTGACATCCGTAATAGGAACATCCAAATCCCCACAGATAGTAGGGCAGCAATACTAGCGGTGAGTGGTCACAAGATTACCTCAATACTAGTAAAAGAATGTCACAATATCCTGAAACAAGCAGCTGCGCTAGGTCAAGGGACTGGTGCGGGCTGGATCGGTTCTCAGTGATACCAATAAAGCGCCACCGACCGCACCAACACCGAAATTCCTCACTGATATCCTCAAACAGAACACTCTAAAGACGTTCAAACAACATTGGGACAACACCTCAAGCTGCAGACAGGCCAAGGAAGTAATGCGCTCACCCAATCTGAAAACAGCAGAATACTATCTGGGACTAGCCCGGGGAAATCTGCGTCTTATCACAGGTATCTTTATGGGTCGCTGCCAACTAAAGAAACACTTGTTTACTATGGGTCTGATGGAAACCCCCATATGTAGAGCATGTGCAGAAGAGGATGAGACAGTGTTAACCACCTGCCCGGCTCTCGCCCACCTTAGAGAGTCTATGCTAGGGGAGCTCTGGCTGAATATGGCCAACATTAGGGAAACCCCTCCAAGCGTTGTGCTGCCCTTTCGCTCACATTGTTCGAGATCATTAAGATAGGACATTTCATCATAGCTGGGTTGGAAAAAGGGGTAAAATTAAATGGCCTGAGTGCAGTGGATTATTTTCTATAGCATTGTTTAAAGTTGAAATATTATATTAACATAACTAACAAGAATTGGCTGAAAAAATAACCCAAGAGATTCAAAGAATTTCACTTGAACAAATGGCCAATGTTAAAAGCAAATTTACAAACCAACTTGCCTATTCTCAAGAAGAAACGTGTTCATTTTATACATTTACATTAGATTTCGTTTTGGTTCACACGGTACTCCTATTTTATCTGATTTTTTTTAGTTTATTTAGTTTAAGTTAATAATACGAGTATGCTTATTAATTTTTTAATAAACTACTAGCTATTATTAGTTTTTTCTTATTTAGAATTTCTTTTGTTAATATCGAGGTTGACGTTGAAATAAAAAAATATTATTTGAACTCATATACAGGAAATTTCTTTACAAATTCTAAAATTGATATTATTTGCAATAAAACTACTTCTCTGGCTAATACCTCGACAGACATTGAATGATACAAAAGTAATTTGCGTGTTACACATAGTTGTAGCAATTAGTGATTTGTTTTGTAGTCTTAATAAGACTCATTGTTGTAGATATACGACATGTTTTCGTGTTTTTTCAATTATTATGACTGCGGGGCGTGTGCGATTGTCGATCAAACACGAAAGGGATTTTAAGTCTGTTAATTGATTTACATATATACAAATTCTGTGTGTGTGTGCCGGTAGCACACGGTAGTGAGGGTAGGTTATAGCGTTGTCGGTATCGTGGCGTAGCGGCCGGTCGTTCTTAAGGCTTCCTAGATCATGGGAGGTTTCATTTTTCGATGGCCACAGGACTATGGCGAGCCCTCTGACCGGGCGAACTATGGGGAGCTCGCCGAAACTGTGTGGATTTCACCTGCTGTCTTTGTCACCAGCTTAGGTAATTCCAAGTCTCTGCAGGTTCTCCATCTAATGTGATTATATCCTCATTCTGAGGAATCTCCAGTGCGGTGCTGAACACCCTTACAGATGTGTTTTTCTACCGTTTCCCTTGGTTTTTACTTTCGCGGTTTGCTGGCCCTTGTTTTTTTTTTCTCTGCGGTTGAGATGCATGCAGGCCTTTTTAACTACTGCTTGTGGCCGTTTCGTCGGCTTAATGATTTTAACGCCCACTGTTGGCATGTACCTTAATCGTGCGCGCCACACTCTCGCTCTCTGTTGGCGTGGCGTCCAACTCGCGAACCCGGGCTCCCACAATGACAAATGTTAATATGAATAGCATATAGTTGTTCGCCTAGTATTTTGCACTCAGAACGAAGACATTTAAAGTGTTCGTAATCAACACGATTGCCACATTATTTACCTTTTAAATGCGTATCCTTTTTATTTTGATAATGTTAATTAGTGTAATATTGAACCATTTTGGAAGGAATAAGTTTGACGAGAACTTATTGTTGAATAGCTTCTATAAACAAAATTATTTTTTTCAATAACATCAACTCCGTTATTAAGATATTTATCCCAATTAATCTGAAAGAAACCTATTAATTTAAACAAACTTGGCAGCTTTAAAATTATATATAAAATCACTGTAAAGATGGGATTAATGTGTATTGCTAGTATTAATAGTTATGGTGTAGGGAATGTGATGAGTACTAGGTTGAAGAAAAGGTCATCCGAAGATAATAAAATTTGAATTTATTAATTGATAGCAAAAAAAGGATTAAGATGATATAATTATTTTTAAGTAGTAGTTTAATAAGTCAGAGTTTTACTTGCTTTGGTGACAAGGGTTTCAATAAGTTGTGGAGATAAGTAAACCCTCGGCCTCGACTACTTACTCATACTACATTCCAGATTCATATTATTTAATTTAAAATTATATTTATTAAAATTACTTGTTCGACTATATAGCATTATTTTACGTTTACTTAGATTCAATGTTATTATGATCAATTCTTTATTATTGTAAGATCTTATTATAAAATTGCTACGCCATTATCCGAAAATGAACTATTAAATGTACATCAGTCCGGACTAATAGAGCCCTCAACGTAAGGATATTGTAATTCTAGACGTTTATTTCAGATAAATTAATATTGGATTCAAATTTTATATTACAATGGCACAAATGTTAATCTGTTTATATGTTAATGTTAATATATTTATACAGGGTTATAAAAATTTATGGCAAATTTATTACATAATAATTATGATTTGGGGGTGAATGTCTGAAGTCGATCTAGGAAGATATAAGGTTGTAGAATGCTAAATTAGTGCAGAAAAATATCAAGAAAATAAAAAAAATATTTGCGTTTAGCGCGAAAGAATTGCATAATGATCCTCAAAGGAGTGTTGCTGATTTCAATATGAAATTGGGTGAATTCAAGTAAAGTCCTGACGTATATCTATCATTAGTAAAGCAGTGGTTGCAAAAGCGCATGGTGATGTAACGTCATATTAAAATAGTAATTCTTTAAATTGCCCGAACATTTAGTTTTTATAGTATACAATATTTTTGTTAATTTATTCGTCTATAGTGTTTTTCAATGTGTACAGGAACCAAACAATTTAAATATTTATTATAAATTCTAGACTTTAATATAATGTTAATAAAGTTCTTTAATTTTAATAAATCTAAGTTAATATTATTAAGACTGTCCGAAATATTCTTTAGGACTTTAATATAATGTTGGTGAAGTTCTTTAATTTTAATAAATCTAAGTTAATATTATTAAGACTGTCCGAAATATTCTTTAGGAAGAAAATTTGGTGGAACTTGGACGACTACCAACGACAGAACAGAACCAATTTATAGATTTTATTGTTATACTGTTTTTATTGTCTCATAATTTTACTAATTTTAGTTATACACTGTCATTTTATCTCTGACTGTTTTTATTGATTTTATTTATACTCAATTTTTATTGATTTCTATTTTAATTCTCTTATATAAGGATTTTAATATTATTTAAGAGAAAACAGTCTCTTTAATTATCTTTACGCTGTAGTTTTTATAAAATAAAATTAATGTTTGTTTTATTTCATTGAATTGTTTCAGTATATGTGCACCTTCAACTTTAATTTAACGACTTGTGTAAACAGTGGGATAGCAGAAATAAAGTATTATTATTACTTTTAAAGTCGCAAATTATAAAAATACAATAATAAAAAAGAAAAGACTAAAGTTGAGTTTAATTAATAGTTCTCCATTGGCAGTATTATTTTAATTAGTATGTACGTAGTGTGTGTTATTTGATATAGAATGTCCAAATCGAACAGTTTCAAACTTTATTATTGTTGAAAAAATTATCCGCTAATGTGAACAGTCGGGAGCACTAAGCTTAAATGCTAATGTAATTATAACGCTTTGCAGACTGTAAACATAAGGATCATGCAAACGCTGTCGTTCTTCATTTTCTAAAAATTCTAATATAAATATTCGTCGAGTAGCAAAAAATATTGAAATTAAGTACATATATGTGTGAAAATTTATAAAAGTCAAAAATTGGAGAGATATCCTGAAACTACCCGTTTCCATCGTGCGGAGCGCTTGCGGTTAGAGTAACTGCCGGATGTGTGCTAAAATGTGTTGTATTTCAACTGTCTGTGCGCAAAGTTACGTCTCGTTGGTATTGACTGCACTCTTTATGTGACTGTTTATAATGTTCAAGACAATAAATAATTCTGCTGGTTGTGAAATGATTAGGTTTCTCAACAAAAATATGCGACCTTGCGATATTCATTGTCAATTGAAAGATATTTATATAAACCCATACAAAATTCCAATAATTCCCCTACCACCCAACGAATATGAAAAAAATCATGAATTAGAAAAAGAAGAAAAGATAATAATAATTATAGTCCTTTATTTCCATAACCAGTTTATATACAGACTTATTTAAATTAAAAATATCAAAATAGACATAGATAGGAAACTTACTAGTTATGAAAATCACAAGGTGTCAGTTCAGGCTATGAAATATACAATTTCCCTGTTCTTCCACTGAGACGTTGATTATGTGTAACTTATGATTGACATTATTGATTTTACAATTTACTTTTTTGGCAGTAAGTAGAGGTAATATTTGTACTTAAATTTTCCGATATTGAAGGCGAAAGACTTTTGCATCCAGGCGGTTTGGTGTTTAGGTGTAGCAATTCCATAACCATGTCATAAATTCAGATGATGCAGATCACTTCTATAAGTAATAAGTTTAAAAAGATATAAATTCTGCGCATCTAATCATCACATTTCAGAAAGTTTATGGAATAAACGATCAAATTTTCTTATTCTAAATATTAGTCTCAAACAACCATTTTGTACTCTTTGTATTTTGTTTATATTTTCTTTCGTAATAGACGGGCCATATATCTGCATACAGTAAGTGAAACATGACATCACTAAACAAATACAAAGTATAGTTTTCACTTTATTTGATAAATAGTGTCTGTGCGGGTATATGAGTTTTCGATTAGCATAAGGCTGTCTTATATTATTGTTAACTTGAGTATTATATTTGAACGTGTTGACCATGATAAGCCCAAGGTTTTTTTGGCTCAGATTTAATAGGAATCTCGACACCATTAACTTTTAGTTTAGTTAGGTTCTGCAGCAAGTGTAATTTTGTTTGGTTAGCAGACAATATAATATTATACTTTGTTGGGTTAAGTACGAGCTCATGATTAAAAGAAACTTCAGCAATGGCGTCAGGATCCTTTTAAATTATATTCAATGAGTGCAGCTTTAAAGGAATAGTATATTTGAAAATCATCGGAGTACATTATACTCTTAGAATTATTGATACTTTTATTGAAGAGGGAGGTATAAATAAAAAGTAGCAAAGGGCCAAATACGAATCCTTGAGGTACACTTTTACTAATAATTCTTCTCTTTGATGTAGTGTTATCTAACTGTACTACCTGCCACCTGCCATTCAAATAACTACTCATTAGTGTAAAAGCATCATAATACAAGCCCATAAATTTTAAGATAGCTAACAATAAATCGTGATCAATTGCCTTGCTAAAATCTAGTAATGCTGAAATGAAGAGCATACCTTGATCGGATGCTGAAATTATGTAGTTTGTGACCTTTAGCAAAGCGCTTGCATAGCTACAGCCAGGCCTAAATCCTGACTGATTTTCAGATATTTATAAAACTTTTTCCAAAATTTTAGAAATAATTAGAAGGATGATGATAGGGCGTAAGTCATTATAATTTATGAGATTTGAATGGTTAACCAGAGGCAGAATAATAACAGACTTCCACGCATCAGGAAACATATTAAAAGTAATACATGTATTTATTATATGTGTTATGTAAGGTAGGATATGAGATAAACAAAGCTTTAGTATCTTTGAACTAATATGATCCGTGCCAATAGACGACGTATTAATATTGCAACTGATATTTAAAATATCAGCTTCATCTACTGGACAAAATCTTAATTTAGGATAAATTGAACTATTAATTTTATTATTATAAAAATGTATCATGGTACTAAAATTATTTGCTGTGTTAGGAATGGAATCTATAAAAACTTATTTAATTTATTAACGTCACGTAGTTTTGCTGGTATAATAATATTTCTCTTTCCTTTTATATTTAATATGTATGTGTTCTTGAGTTTTGTAAAGATTATATTAATAATAAAACGATGTTAAATTCCTTTCTTCACTGTTTTTATTTAAGCACTAAATGTATATTTCGGACACTATGTGTCCATTATCAATACTTGATTAACAAATGTTTCAAAGGTGTCGTTACATTTATAGGGTAGACGGATTAATGGAAAAACCTAAAAGTAATTATCTAAGTATAGGCTGATTATGGTTCTTAAAACTAACCGCTTGTTGGTAATGCCACAGTTTCATTAGCGCTAATTCTGTGTGGGATTAAGTCTAGTAGGGGGTTCTTTAATGCACTCAAATCGAAATTCAGCAGATTATAAAAGTTCTTTTTCATTTCGATCGCTTCTATCATATTTAAATTGTAAGATGTAGATTGTTTTAATAAATCTACATTAGTTTTATTAAACTTATGTCCTGTATCTATATATATATGGTGAGCAAAGGCGGATTTATATGGATTAAGATTTCTAATGTGGTATGAATGTTCTTTAAATCTAGTGATAACGTTTCTTCTCGTTTGACCTATATATATTTTATTACAATTATTACAACTAATAGAATAAATTCCCGATAAAGATAGTTTCTCTTGCTTATCAAATGTGTTGTCTAATAATCTGCTGAGTTTCGTATTTGAGTAATAAGCCGGGGTAAGATCGAATTTTTTGAAAATGTTGTTTAGTTTCTGATTAATTTGTGGGACGTGGATTATTTTAATGAATGATTTATTTTTATGTGTGTTGTTCTGTTCTAATGTAGTTATTGATTGAATTAAGCGTTTTCTATTATGTTTGTTAATGATTTTATTAATAGTGTGAATGTTGTAACCAAGGGATTTAGCAATTTTACGTATGAGGTTGAACTCGGTCTGTCTGTTTTGTTCTGAGATGGGTAAATGAGTTGCTCTATATATCATACTATTATATAAAAAGCGCATAATTTATGTTTGAAAGGTGAGTGAGAGCTGGAGTGTATGTAGTTAAACGTGTGAGTATATTTTCTGTAAATGTTGAATTCTAATTTTCTATTGTTTTTAATTAAAATTAAATCTAAAAAAGGTAGTTGATTATTTGATTCAACCTCGTACGTAAAATTTATGCTGGGGTAAAAACTATTAAGTTGGGATACAAAAACTGGGATGTTTAATGTTTTCTTAGTGATAGCAAATATATCATCCACATATCTAATCCAAGTTTTAGGAAAGTTGATTAAGCTGTTTTTCGCTTTATTCTCAAAACTGTTCATGAAAATCTTCGCAAGAAAAGGTGATAGAGGATTGCCCATAGCCGTATCAAATGTTTGCTTATAAAAATTTCCTTCAAATTCAAAAACGTAACGTTTCGTTTGTTTTATTGATTACCGTCGATGTTGTGCGAAGTGTTTGAGAATTTTCATGAGTATTGTTGTTGATGTGTTGACAGGAGAGTTTCTTTAATTTCTTGCTAATGGTTACTGATTTTTTCTTAAATTTTATTCTGATAACATTATACATCTTCTGTAGAGCTTCGTCCCACTTACTCGTAGTGCAGTTTTCTGAGAGTTTTAAATGTAGGTTGTATGCGAGCAATTGTAGCGAATTGCGTTTTGTGTGAAGTGAACTCATTTCTGATTTCAAAAGTTTAATTTGGAAATCTTCGATTATTTTCTGTTTGTTATTATTAAACTTAGGCACTTTCACTTTTACGAAGGTTGGAAACACACGCTTGATTATGCACTGTTTTATATTTTATATTTAGTTGATTTAATTTTATCGATATTTTTCCATTTTCTTTATTAAGTATGTATAGAAAGTTAACCGTTTTTTCTAAACGGATCTAGCCTATTACCAAATTTCTAAAGGATTTATGATAAGTTTTGTGACACTCGCTTTTTGTAATATTATATCGTTTTAAAGCTTCGTCATCTATTTTGTCATTAACATCTTCTAAGGCACTACATGCATATCCTTTAATGATCAATTGTTTTATAAATAATTTTAATCAGTTTGAATTCGAATAATATTGTTTCATGATCTGAAAATTTATTTGAATAATCAACTACTGCTTTGTTTACTTCAGTTTTATTAGAAATAATAACTACGTCAATAAGTGACTGATTATTTCCTGAAATGCGGATTGGGTCTGTTATAATTTGTGAGAAATTAATAGAATTCAACATGTCGTTTAGATAGAGAGTATCGGTTTTGAAAGGTGTTAGCATATTAATATTAATGTCTCCCAACAAACAACATTATCATTTATCACATATTGTGGACATTGATGACTGTAATTTTTAACTCGTCGCAGTATTACTTAGAATTTATATAAGGAGGTTTATATGTTAGTCCCACCGCAACTTTGAATTTATTGATAGTAATAATAATATATAACTGTTCAATCGCAGTGGAAGTAGTAAGTTTAAAATATTTTATATCTTTTCTGACATATATAATCCACCACCCGTTTTATTTTTATGATCTTCCCTTATAAGATTATACCCAGATATTAAAATTGAATTATTTTTTATTCTACTTGTAAACCATGTTTCACTTACTTCGAAGATATCAATATTATTAGAGTTTACAAAGTACTGCATCATTCAACTTGGGTAAAGAAGATCGGGAATTGATATGTGCAAATCGAACATACTCAGATTTCATACTAAACAAATCAAACAGATATCATCCACAAGAGCAAAAACAATGAAAAAGAAAATAATTAGAAATAACAATCAACGATACAACTGTATCAAAAGACACACAAGATAAAATAGCCAATTGAAATACAATTTAATATTTATGGATGATGGGTTCAGTGCTGCGCTGTGTTATTTATATTTATGAATATCATTACTATTTAAAATAGTATACACTTTATTATTATATTCGTAACATTTTTACTGCTTTATATCATTTTTGTGTACGATTTTTCACTTATCAGAAAATTAAAGCAAATTTAATCATTTAATTGAAACACAGTTATATTCTTTTCTTCACTTTTTATTTTTTCACTACTAAATGTACATAGTGCCCGAAATGTACATTTAGCAGTTAAATTTAATCATGTTAATAAACAGTCACCTGTTCTACTCTGACTTTTTTTGAGCTCTTCAGTATATTGAGAAGATTGCTAAAATGCCTAGAATTTGTGCACCCCACCGATTTCATCTATTAAGTGATTTTCAGAAAGTTTGTATTGTTGGTATGAAGGAGGCGGGCTTCAGTTTGAGGGAAATAGCCCGAAGATTCGAAATTACACTCTCAACTGTAATGCGAGTATGAAGAAGATGACCAACGGCAGAGACATTCTGTAGACCTATGATTGTGCAGGGTGGTCAAAAACGGTACCTAAGACTGCTTGCAATATGTAATCGTTACGACACTTAGCGGCAAGTTTAAGATGCCTTTATTGCACCAACAGAAGGTGTGGTTTCTAGTCAAACAGTTAATCGAAGATTTTTTTAGACTTTATGCGTTTCTATCGTTTCGGGTGCTACCGATGACTCCACTGCATAAAGCTCATCGCTTGGAATGGCGACGAGCCAGATTCCACTAGGATGTAGGGTGGAACTTTATTTGCTTTAGTGATAAGTCCATATTATTCTTAGGGGCCCATAATGGACGTAGACGTGTCCCTCGATTTCGCGGTAAAAGGCAAAATGTATAGTTTGCCTTAGAACGCCACACTTGAATACCCCTGGCATCATGGTATGGGGCACTATATGTACTGGAAGCAGGTCCCCCCCCCCTGATGTTCATTAGAGATAGTCTAACAGCCCAACGGTACATCACTGTAGTCCTACAACCTGTTGCAATACCATACATTGAGACTATCCCAAACGCCTTTGTGAGCAAGACAACGTTAGGCCATAGACAACTTTATATAAATATCTGGCGTAGAATTTTTTGGTAGTTTTTGTTTTTCCTTCAAGATCTCCTGATTTATCGCCAATAAAACATGTATGGGATAGCATTCAAACAACAATTCAGCGATTGCCACAGCTACCAAGAACTGCCACAAAAAGATATAGACCAATTGATTCAGTCTATGCCTCGCCGAGTTAGAGAGTGATACAACCACACGTGGCAACACATTATTGAATTTCTGACAGTGTTCAACCTGTAACAAATTGTTTGTTTTGACACGAAAACTGAAGATAAATTTAATACAAAAACCTTATAACATTTTTTTTCTGGGTGTTGCATTACTTTTGAGCTCCAGTGTATATTTGGTAGCAAGAATTGAAGAAAATTAAATGAAACTAGAAACATTGCAGCTGGGGGATCTTCATATACCACTCCAAAATATTAAGACTAGTAAAATTAGTTCAGAAACTGTCTCGTCGTACTGCATTCCATTAAGCGCTTTAATTAATAAAAAGTGAATGTTTAAAGAGTTTTGCTTTGTTATGTATATACACTGCTACAATTTTTTTAGGACACTATGTTTTACCCATCTGCCTGATGAAGCTACGGTGTAAAATTGTAGCAGTTGCTCTACATAATAAAGCAAAACTTATCAAAAGCCTCATCAATCCAATACTAGCTTTCTTGAGTACCGTTATCAGATATAATGGTTACTGTTATGAGGAATACACATAAATTTAAAAAGCTCTCTAAAGAGAAATTGTACAATACATCTTAATAATAAGCTTTAAATGAAAACGAATTATATATTATAAATATATGAGAGATATTTCTACTCTGAGTATATATGTTCGACCCAAGCACATAACGCTCATTCGGCTGCGGCCAAACTAGCGTTAGCGAGAGCGCAGCAAAGTTACTTCGGGTCAGCAGTTGGATGGGTGACCGGTACCATTCACCATTCGGATACAATTAATGGTGCTTTAGAGTGACGGAGTGATCCTTTAAAGTAACAAGCTCATTTACACACACATAAATACACAAATAACACATGGCGGAAGGACCACGTGTTCGATAGCCTAACACCACTACTACTACTATCAGACGGTTAAAAAAAATATTTGTATACGAACTGTCTCTAGATATCATCCAGATATCATTTATTTTCAGAAACTTTGCTAAAGAAACAGAGTTTTCTTCTTCCAATTTTAAAATTATGCACTGTTAAAGGTAGTTCGTTTTAGTAACCTGTAATTGTTAAATCTTGGTGGCCGTGGTGGCTGATAAAATCGAGATGCACGATTAATTAGCTATTTATTGCCGTTAATGTACAAGACTCTACACAACTGAATTATTCTAATTCGTTCGCAACATGATTCGTCACACAGTGGCTTCATCAGGAAGATCAATACTCAGTATTGTACGGCGTGGTGAAACATGTTGCAGTGTTCAACAATCAATGTGAAACCCTCCCAACTGTATTATTTTATTTCAATGTTTTATGGAGTTTCATAATGTATCCGCCTCATCAATTCAATTATCACAGTGCATTATGATATATTAATGTAACATTAAAAGTATTGTTAGGAGATGGGAGCATAGTACAAATGTACTGGATGTTTCATTATTACTGCCTAGAATAAACTTTCGTGTTCCTAGATTGGCTAACATACATAACAATAATTTGAAAACATTTGTTTCCATAAATAATAAAGTTTTAATTGTAGATATCAATTCTTCTTATCAAGCATATCCTTTGTGTCTATGAATATATGTATATTGTCTTATAAATGGCAATCCTGTTGTACAGTTAATATTATTATTATCTCTGTTGTCAATTAATTACTACAGATTGGATAGATTTAGTTTGCCATAGTTAATAACTATTTGTTAATAACACGCTGTAATGGTCGAAACCATAATAACAAATTGCATTAAATAAAGAAGTGTTACCGAAAAAAAACAAGATTAAACTTTTCAGAATAGCAACATTCAAGAGTTTATCAAACTATCGCTAGTTTATGTTAAAGTTGTAGTCGTAGTTTAATTTTTTCCAAGTGTTAAATTGTTGTTTATTTCAACAATTTTAAAAGTATTGTTAGGAGAATATATATTTATTAAAACAGTGGTTTTTATTTCCTAAATTTCTATTGGTAATGAGAGAATACAAATTAGTAATGAATTGATTTATTTTTCTATAGAAAAATAGTAGTAGCCGTAGTAGTAGTTGTGTTTGGCTATCAAAGACTTTGTCCTTTCACCGTAATATTTGTTTATTTGTGTGTGTAAATGAGTTTGTTACTTTAAAGACTCATAATTTATTTAATTGTCATAATGACAAACTCATGTCAAATGTATCTCCCAAAAAGGGGAAAAAAGTAGCATATTTGCTCCAATATATTCCAAAGAAGAAGTCAGAAGCTGTCAGCATGTCTTACTGTTCAGTGGATGGATGTGGGTCTGAGTGGAAGAACACTGGAAATCAGTCAACTCAGATGTGATTCTTGCTGTCTAAATTTGTGTACGTGTTTTATGTATTCTTATAAAGAATGAAGAATCACCCCCGTCCCTCTAAATGACCATTAATTTTATCCCAATGGTGAATAGTACCGGTCGGCCATCCAATTGCTGACCCGACCAAACGTTGCTGCACTCTCGCTAACGCCATTTCTGCCGTAACCGTATGCGCCCATTACCTGCATATCTAGAAAAATAGTGGTAGTGGTAGTAGTGTTTGATTATCGACCATGTGGTCCTTCCGCCGTTTGGTTTGTGTATTTGTGTGTATGTGTAAATGAGCTTGTTTCTTTAAAGGATCGGCCCCGTTACTCCAAAGGTCCAGAAAAATATTTACCTTTACTAAGTTAATGCAAAAGTTCTAATAGCTCGCGAAGTAATTCTACATCCATCCAAATATACAAATAATATTGCAATGAATTTTCTCTCGCAACATATTAAGCTTGTCTGCAATCACTTTAACATAAAACATTTTATAAATCTATACGGTTTGTTAGTAATTTATGGTATGTGTAAATGTGTTTGATAAAACTTTAACTCAACTTAAATTAATAACGCATTAAATTATAAATGATAATAACGCATATGTTAGACCATCTATGTATGTAGCACTAACTTCTAGTTGGTTTTGTATCAATAACATATGTTAAGAAGTTTAGAACTAAAATTATTTATCCACATGTTTTGTGCTAGAACTTCTCCGTAACTATAAACTGCAATTAAAAGTTGGCTTAAAATTTACACCCTGCCAGCAAAACAAGCTTAAATTCGGTTTTATGAATTTTGATAAATAATCATGTTCTATTATTAACTATAATTTCTGGCATAATGAATTTCATTACATATCGATTATAATATACCTTGTATCCGTGTCTTCTTTAATCATGATCCATCTAGCGTAAACGGACAGAAGTGCCCTCCACTGAATTTAAAGGGCGCTTTAGAATCCACAAAATCAATATAGAACTAAATATTATTTTCAGCGTTATCTCAATAGATGGCTCTCTTTAAATATTTTAGATAGCAGTTTTCTACAAATATAGAATACTGTATTCGAGATTATAGTTTACGTACAACCAGAGATAATAAAAGACAATATTTTAATGTTCCTAATCAAGCATATACGGTATATATACCGGTACGTAAAATGTATTTTTTTGCTTATTTGCTTAAAAGGTGATAAATAATAAACATAAATAAAAAAATAATACTTTGTCATAACTATATTTAAAATAAACATGGAATAAAATAATTTCCTACACTTTTATTATAGAAAACAAAGTTTTTATTATAAATTAAAATTGCTTTTAAATTAACATACATTCTGTAATTAATTTACCCAGAAAGCAAATGTTGTCAATATCAGTCGATTATAAAATAAGTATTGTTGAATATTGCTGTATTGTTAAATACATATTTTTCAAACTCATGTCAGACTAGAAAAAGTTATTAAATATAATAAACCGTAAACAAAAACAAACTATGAACTAGCTTTAATTTCTTGTTGGTTTTCTATCGTTAATATGTGTTCAGAAGTTTAGAACTATAATTATTTATCCATATGTTTTGTTTTAAAAGTTTTTTGTAACTATAAACTGCAATTAAATGTTGTTTTAAAATTGAAATACTGTCAGAAAAAAATAAACCAAGATCCAGTTTTATTAATTATTAATAAAAAATATATTCTACTATAATTATTTATGTAATTACGAATTTCATTAGATATTGATTATAATATACCTCATATTTGTGTCTTTTGTAATCATCAGCCATCTAGCGTAAACGCACAGAAATACTTTGTTCAAGCGGGGCTTTAGTGGCTACAAAATCAATACAGGGCTGAGTACAATTCAACTTTTACACAATAGATGGAGGCTCTATTTAAACATTTGTAGGGATGTGACGGTTATGTAAATAAATCACCCCGTACAAAAACTTAACACTTTATTGACTCCAATAAATAACAACTAACAACTTAACAATTTGAATGGTAATTTCGAATTTAACGTCGCGTCAGCCGGCAGAAACATGTAACGAAGCAATAATGGCTGCCGTCAAGGAATGCCGCTACTCGTTGTGGCGTGGCGTGACGTACTGCGCTGCGGTGGCAAAACGACTGCTCGCGTCAGGGCGCGATGTTACCGGCGCATTGCGGTTGGTATGGCAGTGCTCTACATTACCCTCCTCCGAGTGACTTGGGTCACGATAATCTGAGAAAAGAAAGTAATGTAGATTAAAAATGGCATACAATAAGGTATTGTAGCTTGGCAAATGGGATCCGTTTTTTTCGTTTTCGGTCCAGGATACGTTCGGATACTCGTCGTTGGGTTTGGTTCCTGCGGTTGTTTGGTTAGCTGCGGATGGTCCAACTGCGGACTGGTTTGCTGTGGTTCTGCCGCTCGGATGAGATAGGCTGTGTACCATGTCGAAGACTCGTTTCCTGAGGGTAGTTGGTACATAGGGGCGGATTTCGTCGGTTGACGTGTCGCAATAGACAATCGCGTCCGTCCCGTCCAGGCGAAGTGGCTGTAGCTTCAAGGATGTAGTTCCTTGGCGTAAGTCAGTTAGTTCCTGGTCAGACTGCTGCTCTGATGCTAGCTCTGAGTTTAACACACCCACTGGGTCTGCGTCAATGGCTTCGACGCGTGAAAGTGCATCAGCGACGACGTTGTCCTGTCCTGGTACGTGGACAATGGTGGTCGTAAACTGGCCGATGTAGTCTAGCTGTCTCAGCTACCTTGGAGATGCTTTGTCCGCCTTCTGCCTGAAGGCGAAAACAATGGGCTTGTGGTCAGTTTTAATGATGAGGCGTTTTCCTTCAACCAGCTGTCTGAAGTAGTGAAGTGAGCTGTAGACTGCTTGCAATTCTCGGTCGTAGGTGCTGTATCGCTGTTGAGTTTCGCTGAACTTCTTTGAGAAGAATGCTAGTGGCTGCGCTTCTCCGTTGACGTACTGCTCTAAGACTGCTTCCATCGCTGTGTCTGATGCATCGCTGTGGATGGCAAGCGTTGCGTTGTTGTCCGGGTGGTGCAATAATGTTGCATCTACCAGGAGTTGTTTGGCACGTCGAAAGGCTTCCTCCCTGGTTGGATTCCATGAAACTGGACGTTTGTCATTCTTGCGAGCTCCTTGCAGGCACTCGGTTAGATGTGATAGTGCCTCGGCTGTACATGGCAAACTGCGTCTGTAAAAATTGAGCATACCTAGAAATCGTCTAAGGTCGGAGATGGTTTTCGGCAGCGAGAAATCGGCGATCGCTCGCACGCGTTCGGTCAGGGGCCTGGTGCCGTTGGCATCAATTGTGAAACCAAGAAAGTTGACCTGCGAAGCTCCGAAGACGCATTTCGAGGGGTTTATTGTAAGGCCAAAGTCCTGGAGGCGCTGAAGGATCTGGCGTAGATGGTCCTGATCTCTTGTAGAGTGCTTGATGCTACAAGGATGTCGTCAATATAGCAGTATACGAAATCGAGACCTTGGAGTGCGGAATCAATGTAACGCTGAAATGTCTGAGTGGCGTTACGCAGTCCAAATGTCATTACGACGAATTCAAAGAGGCCGAAGGGGGTAATCACCGCCGTCATCCAGTGTCGAAAAAACTTTGCATCCGTGGAGTCTGTGAGAGAAATCTTGCAAGTTAGCAATAGGGTACCTGTCTGGAACTGTTGCAGCGTTCAACTGCCGGTAGTCTCCACACGGACGCCATGTCCCATCTTTTTTCTTGACGAGATGGAGTGGGCTGGCCCAGGGACTCTTTGAAGGCCGACAGATTCCCAGCTCAGTCATGCGGGCGAATTCGCGTTTCGCTTCCTGGAGCTTGCCTGGCGGTAGGCGTCGTGCTCGTTGGTAGACTGGCGGTCCTTCTGTGACTATGTGGTGATGAACATCCTTCTTGGACACCTCTGGTGGCTTTGAAGGGGATGTTACGTCCGGAAAATCCGCAAGGATGGCTGCGTAGACGTCGTTTGTTCGGGCGAACGTGGATATGGTTAGAATTCTGGAGGTCGTGGAACCTGTGGCTACGGACAGTGAGGTTATACGATCAAGTAATCGCTTAGCCTGCAAATCTACTACCAAGCCGTATTTTCGGAGGAGATCGGCTCCAATGATTGGCCGGGAGACATCCGCGATAATGAAATCCCAGGCGATTGCACGGCGCAGACCAATGTTCAAAACGATTCTGTTGGTACCATACATTCTGATCTCAGCCTCGTTGGCTGCGTGAAGACGCAGGTCTGATGTCCTGGGATGACCTTTAGAGCACCGGCGTGGTATAACCGAAACGTCTGCACCTGTGTCTATTAGGAAGGTGAGTCCTGAGATCCGGTCGCTTAGGGTTAGGTGGTTTTGCGTAAAGTCCCCACTATTGACCGCCCGGAGTGCTGGCGGGGGACCTAGTTTTCCGATTTCGACATACTGCACGGCGATCGGCTCTTTCGCGCGTTTTTACCAAATGTCCGATGGTAGTAGCACGTGTCCTGCTGACGGTCCTTGCTGCGGGCCGGAGTATGTTGCCGTCCCCTGCTGCGGTGACGGTTGCGACTGGCGTCTTGTCCGCGGCGGGTATCTCGTTGTTGACCTTGGTTCTGGTGCAGCTCCGATATTCGTTTTTCTAGTTGCAGCACGGCTGCTCGTAGCTCATTCACCTCGGCCAGCGGGCCGAGTTGAGAACGGTGGTTGTTTGCAACCTCGTTGCTGGCACTGGCACTGTCGTTTATTGTGAATGTTTTTGGGCGCGGAATGTTTGCGTGCACTAAGTCGTCGGCACTCGCGACTTTCGAATGTCCTGTGTCGCCGTCGTTCTCGCACGGCTCGCGAATACCTAGCGAGATTTTTCGTAGGTAATCCCACGTTGTAGAACTGTTCGAATTCTTTTACGCGACGCGGCACAAGAGAAAATTGAATTGAACCGGTGAATTCGATCGCGGGGCGCGTTTTTTACGGAGCACGTTTTTTTTCGCATCACGTCGGGCCGTCACCAACTTGTAGGGATGTGACGGTTATGTAAATAAATCACCCCGTACAAAAACTTAACACTTTATTGACTCCAATAAATAACAACTAACAACTTAACAATTTGAATGATAATTTCGAATTTAACGTCGCGTCGGCCCGCAGAAACATGTAACGAAGCAATAATGGCTGCCGTCAAGGAATGCCGCTACTCGTTGTGGCGTGGCGTGACGTACTGCACTGCGGTGGCAAAACGACTGCTCGCGTCAGGGCGCGATGTTACCGGCGCATTGCGGTTGGTATAGCAGTGCTCTACACATTTGTAGAGCACTGACGTGAGCAGTCGTTTTGCCACCGCAGCGCAGTTCGTCGCGCCACGCCACAATGAGTAGCGGCATTCCTTGACGGCAGCCATTATTGCTTCGTTACATGTTTCTGCCCGCCGACGCGATGTTAAATTCGAAATATACCATTCAAATTGTTAAGTTGTTAGTTGTTATTTATTGGAGTCAATAAAGTGTTAAGTTTTTGTACGGGGTGATTTATTTACATAACCCTCATATCCCTACACATTTTATGCAGAAGAAATTATGGTGGGTATCTAACAAGTGGTTCGAAATTGTTAAGTTAATGGGTTTGGATTGATATAATTGTTAAGTTCTTTTAATCTAATTTTGAAGTTACGACCAGACTGCCCAAAATTTACACTCTGAAAATCTGAAAAAGTTAACTTGTAAATCCCAGATTTGTTCATGTTTTCAATTCGGACTTAAATTTTACATATCTAAGTTTTATATTTAGTTTAAAACTGATATTTAATGTTACATATTTTGAGCATATTTTTAATTTTAAGACTAACATTTCCAGAAAAGGAAACTGATTTGAATGTGTGTGTCTCGGTTGATTCCGGCTTTGCATATACATATTTTTGCAATGGTTTTATTTTAAATGTATGTATAAGTTTACTAATTAGTTCTTCTGTGAATCCATTATTAACTGCTATTTGTTATATTCTGCAAATTTCATCTTGTAGTGATTGTGGTAAATTAAATGCTCTATGGATCACTAGATCTATAGATCGTTGAATTGAAACTTTCTACTTTATGTTTTTTAGTATGTGGGTAATGATAATGAAAAACAGAATCTGTATGAGCGAGTTTTTCTACAAATGTTAAAATTTGTTATTATTTTTTTTAATTGAGATATCAACGAAATTTATTTTAGTTGTATTTCTACTTGCCACCAAATAAAAATCAACAGCAGCGATGAAAACTATATAAACATCCTAAAAATGTGACTGAAAGAAGAAGCAAAATTTTCGTTTAAATGGAGGGACATAACGATGGCATATATGAAAATTCTCCACACCCACCCCCACAAAACTTTCATCTCAGAATCATTAACCAAACAAATATTAATTGAATTAAAAGATATGTCTATTATAAAATCAGTACCTAATCTCTTGCCAGATTTTGATATTACTTCTTTTAAAGAACATTTAATTGCTGAATCAGAACATGCTCTTAAGAATTGCCAAAATTCGCTTTTTGAAAAAACAAAAATCACAAAAATTATAAATAAATATCTTCAATGTCTACTTCAGATGATAAAACAACAAAAAAGTAAAAACCAACAACTGAATTATCACAAAAGCAGTTAACCAGTTACTCTCATCATCAAACATAACCGAAATCCTAAAAGATTCCGCAACTAACGTTTTTAAATAAATTAAATCATGCATTAACACATTAAACTCATTATTTTCTAATTTAGCAAAGCACAAACTCCTTCCAATGAACTCAGTACCTCCTAGGCTTTATATACACAATGAACATGAACTCATACTTCCTGTGGTCTTATACATTAGTACACAAGGAAAAGAAATTGCTACATAACTCAATTTAATTTTTAACTAATTTCCGAGATCCCCATTCAATCAAAAATTCAATATAAGTAGAACAAAAATTAACAAAATTAACAATAGATTTCAAGTCTAAGATTTTATTAATATATTTGCCTAAATTAAACGCGAAGATTGCATAACATTAATAGTAGAACATCTAGATACTAATAATAACCCCATAGTTAAATCAGGCATTCTAACACTGCTCGATACCTTACTTAAACAAAACTATTTAACTATCAATAAAAAAATTTATATTCAAAACAAAGGTCTAAAAATGGTATCATCCCAACTAATAACTCAATCAATTTCCTTTATCTCTCAATTAACAAACTAAATAACCAATTAAATTTTAACATTTATAGAAAATCCACTAATGCAGATTCTGTTTGTCCTAAGCTGTCGCTACATAGATTAATAAACAGTAATATAGAAAAATAAATTAATGTTTGTCTAAAAAATGAAGTCTGTTAATAAGGGACATAATGTCCTCCAATAGAACATTGACAAGTTGATACGAAATATATAAATTTGTGCTTGATAAATGTTTTTCAATTAAATAGTCTAGACATTTTAGTACTCAAATCTCCTATACATTCTATGTGGATCATTATGGGTCCTTACAAAAAGATTGGAGCAAGGTTTGGATCAAAAGATGCTATTGAGTCACATGTTATTAGATATATTTCGGTTATAACAAAGAAGTATAGTGCATAATTTCTTTCGAAAATTGTACACAATGTACAAAATGTACCTTTCTTAATATATGCCCATGCCCCTAGAACAATCTTAGCACCGTTTATGTTCCTACGGTCTATAAACTATTATGCGAGGTCGAAGTTATTGTAACAAGTGTTAGTAAGAGATAAATATACCAAAAACGTTAGTTGGAAAAGAAGAGTAAACTTCTCAGAATAGCAGCGGCGTTATTTGAACAGTTTATCCAAGCTTCACTAGTTTATATTAAGGTTGCAGTATTAGTTTACCCTTTTCCAAATTTCTAATGGTGGTTCAATTTAACAAATTCAGTTATCTAAAGTTCAATTGGGTAATAGGTAATTAAATGGTTCCTTTTCTTCTGTACAATAAACGTTTTTAAATATTTTCTATGAAATTATATCTGAACGTTACAAATTGAATATAAGTTCCTAAATAATATAAAAATATAAATTTCATCCAAACTTTATCTCAACTTAAATTAATAACACATACAATGAAAAATGATAATAAAGGGTATATTCCAGTTGGTTTTGTATTAATAAAATATGTTAAGAAGTTTAGAACTAAAATTATTTACCCACATGTTTTGTGGTGGAACTTTTCCGTAACTCTAAACTGCAATTAAAAGTCATCTTAAAATTAAAACTCTACGAGCGAAACAAGCTAACATTGTAAATTTTTATTAATAATCCTATTATACTATGTACTATAATTACTTGTGTAATTATGTATTTCATTAGACATCAATTATAATATAGCTTATACTTGTGCCTTCTTTAATTATTGGCCATCTAGCGAAAGCGTACAGAAATATTCTATTCTACGTTTGAGGCGGGCTTTAGTGTCCACAAAATCAATATTGAGCTGAATTTAATTCAATCTTCTGTCAATAGAAATAGGGTTTGTTTAAATATTTTATGTAGAAGTTTCCTACAGTTAAAAATTCTATATTCGAGATTATAATTTGCTATAAAAGTATTTAGGATGACATAGCTTTGATTTATACTTTACAGAACAGACTACTACTGTATTTTTTTAATTTGAATGAAGTAAAAATAGAGTAAACGAAAAATATCATTTTTTAAATTTTATTTGCATGCATTATTTTTCATTTAATTAAACAATTAAAAAAATAGAATGCTTGTTAATTTAAAAAACACGAAAACATTTCGTAAATCTACATTAATAAAATATAATAATAAGACAATTTTTTTTATAGATTTACGAAATGTTATCGTGTTTTTCTAATTATTAGTTAATTTTCTACAACGAAAAGGACTTTAATACATTTTGATTAGAATTCTTGAGTTGTTTTTTGTTTTTTGTTTGGTTTTAACGTATCAGAAAGAAAAAATCTATATTTAAAAGTATAAGAAAAGAAATAACTGATGAACATGAATAATAAAATTTATATATATATATATATATATATATATATATATAAAGGGTGTCCAACAAGTATTGCAGTAACTTTAAATAAAATAAAATAAACTTTGTTTATATCACACACTTTATTATTATTAGTCAACTAACTAAGAATAATAAAGTGTGTGATATAAACAAAGTTTATTTTATTTTATTTAAAGTTATAAAATATGTATCACAAAGTTAAAGCCTCTACAATCAAGTATTTAATTATTGCAGTCCCGGGTGGCGTTGGAATCAAAAACGTAGGTCGATTCTTACATGTTGCAAATAAATCAACTGACATTTTAATTGTCAAACATAACTTAAATGTGCATTAAAAATGCCAGTTCATTTATTTGCAACATATAAGAATCGACCTACGTTTTTTATTTCAACGCCACCCGGGACTGCAATAATTGTTGGACACCCGTTATATATATATATATATGTGGGACGGGCCGCCCCTGGACTCGCATTGTCATCGAAGAGCGAACGGGACGGCTTAGAGGAGGGAGTTGCTGTTGAGCGACAAGCGCAGTCAGTACGAAAAGAACCGACGTCGAGAACGCTACGCAGTGGAAAGAAATATCAAGAGAACATTTTGTGAGACAATCAGTAAATTGTGAATTCGTTTATCTTTAGTTTATTAAACCAAAGCCACAGGCATATTAAATAGAGTGGGAACTGTTTGATTTGCCCGTAACCACCATTAAAAATCCTACAACTTGGGGGCTCAACCGGGATTAAAAAGAGAAAGTGTTGTGCTGTGGTGCGATTGTTTAGCGCTAAAGACTAAGTAAAGACATTGAAACATTGAAACGTGTGTGTACAATAGGCGGGAAGCCGCATAGAAACAGTGCATTCGGTGGGACCGGCTGTGCAACGTAAAAAGCACGGGTGAACGCGAGACGTGCGGGGTGAGGTAAACCGGTTGTTTTTTCACTTCTCCCGCGCTCGAGTACGCATTTCGCTTCAACTGCCAACGTCTACGCGACAGAGGCGTGCGCTAAAATGACTGCACTAGGGGAAATTCCTGGAATCGACCACAACATAACTCAAATGCAAACCAAACCGCTGAAATTATTATTTACAATAATATACGAAGATGAGACGCGACGACTGAACAGGACGGCTCTGAGGAAGTTTGATGGATTCACGTTCGAAGATAATTCAGATGAGTACACAAGTAAAGTAGAATACATTAAAACGAAGTTAACGTATGCGGACTTGGTATCGGTATGTCACGTACTCGACATTGAATATGACGGAACGGAAGACGAAGTGCGACAGAGAATACTAACGTTTCTTTGTCACATTGAAAAGAAAGACGAAAACGACGAAAACGACGAAGACGATGAAGACATAAGTGACGAAGACAAAGACGATGAGGCCAAAGGCGAGGACGTTGCACAATATGATAGAATGAGAGACCGATTTGCTACCTGTTCAATCACCTTCAGAGACATGGAAAATTCCATAAGACGTTATAACGGTAAAGACGGATACCCCGTTACCAAATGGATTTCCGAATTCGAAGAGCTGGCAGGATTGGCGAATTGGAATGATTTTCAAAAGGTAGTTTATGCGAAAAAACTTTTAGACGAACTAGCAAAACTTTTGGTTCTATCTGAAAAGGGCATAACTACTTGGCGCAAGTTGAAGACATTATTAAAGAAAGAGTTTGAGGAGAAGGTCAGCAGTGCAGACGTTCATCGAATGTTGATTAACAGAACCAAGAAAAAAGAAGAAACGGTACAAGAATATACACTGGTTATGAGGGAGATAGCCAGTCGTGCGCGTATAGAACCCGAAACGACTATCCAGTACATTCTAGACGGAATCCCAGATGACCCTTCGAACAAAGTGATCCTATATGGAGCAACGAACTTCGATGAATTTAAAGTGAAGATTAAATTTTACGAGACGATGTACAAAGGAAGATCGATGCAAGTAAATACCAAGGAAAAGCCCATTTCCACGAAAGATAAGTCGAAAGTCAGCGAAAAAACTCCAAACCCGAAAGATGAAAGTGGACGAACACGTTGCTATGCGTGCGGTAGCAAAGGCCATATGTCAAGGGACTGTCCATCCAAAGATAAAGGAGTCAAATGCTTCAATTGCAATGAATTTGGGCATAAGGCGGGAGTGTGTCCTACCAAAACAAGGAACGACCGTTCCAATAGTACCATGCTGATCGATCATGAAGAAAATTATGCTGTAAAAAACGTAAGCATCCAAGGCAAGACAGTGAGGGCATTGTTCGACACTGGAAGTGATGTCAACTTGATCAAGCGAGATGTTTTCCTGACGTTGGGACAGACACCCCTCCAGAACGACACAATAACCCTAACTGGTATCGGAAGTGTCAGGGTCAACACTATAGGCAACTTTGAGGCCGATGTCGAAGCAGACGGTGTCAAGATAAACACGAAAATCCATGTAGTTGAGTCTGATGTCCTGAAGATTCCTGTCGTTATTGGCCAAGAATTTCTCAGAAATGCCGTTGTCCAGATGGATGGAACGGGGATAACAGTAATTGACCAAAAGTATGATGACCGTTCTGTCGACGAAGTCCAAATGATGAACATCGTGTGTGACAACCCTATGCCAGATCTAAGTCACGTCGCTTCACCCGAGTTGAAGAATGAGATAGAGCACCTACACAAGAATTATGATCCAAGTAAGAAGACAAAAGAGACTTTATTAAAGATGAGGATTGTCTTGAAGGACGAAGCTCCTATCTCTCACAGACCTAGAAGATTGGCACATTCGGAGAAGCTGGAAGTGGATAAGCAGATGGAGGAATGGTTGCGACAAGGCGTAATCAGACCCAGCCACTCGGAATTCTCCAGTCCAATAGTCCTAGTTAAAAAGAAAAATGGCGAAGTTAGAAAATTCATCAAAGACTACTCGATAATCGCTAAGCCGCTCAGTAACCTAACTCGTCAAAACGTTCCGTTTACTTTTGGCCAAGAAGAGAACGTAGCCTTCGAGAAGATGAAGCAAATTCTTGCGAACCAACCAGTGCTTGGCATTTACGACGTAAACGCAATGACGGAATTACATACAGACGCGTGTGCCGACGGATTCGGGGCGATATTGTTGCAGAGAGATGACGTTGGTCAACTTCACCCGATTTACTTCATGAGCAGAAAGACTTCAGAAGCAGAGCGGAAATACAGCAGCTATGAGTTAGAGGTACTAGCCATAATATACGCTCTACGGAGGTTTCGAGTGTATATATTGGGAATAATGTTCAAGATAGTTACCGATTGCTCGGCGTTCACGCTGACTATGAAAAAACAGGACTTATGCACTAGAGTCGCCAGATGGGCCATGCTGTTGAGTGAATTCCAATATTCCATCGAACATCGACCTGGCAGTAGAATGAGACACGCTGACGCTCTTTCAAGGAACAGTGTGATGTTAGTGGCCAAAGACGAATTAATAGCATCAGTGGGATCAGCCCAGTCACGAGATGAACGTCTACGCGTCATCCGAAAACTCCTGAGCGCTGGACGGCCTTATGAAGACTACATATTGAGAAACAATTTGCTATATAGGGAACACGAGGGTAGAACGTTACTAGTCGTACCAGAATTGATGCAGACCGACCTTGTGAAGAAGTTTCACGAAGAATATGGCCATTTTGCCACAAAGAAAGTCAGAGACCTTATCCTGAGAGAGTTTTGGTTTACCAAATTACAAGAGAAGATCGAAGATTGTATAAGGAATTGCATTCCCTGCATCCTATCTCGAAAGAAAGCAGGAAAGGCCGAGGGTTTTCTGAATCCGATATGTAAGGATGAGTTACCGCTAACCACTTATCACATCGATCATTTGGGTCCAATGGCAGCGACAGGCAAGGGGTATAAGTATCTTTTTGTCGTGATCGATGGCTTCAGTAAATTCACTTGGTTATATCCGACGAAGACCGTGACAAGCGAAGAGGCGATCAATAAGCTGGAAACAAAAAAGCATGTTTTCGGAAACCCAAAACGAATTATCGCCGACCGAGGTACTGCTTTTACATCAAACACATTCGAAGAGTATTGTAAATCCGAAGGAATCGACCTAAGACACATCACCACCGGAGTCGCTCGCGCGAATGGTCAAGTCGAAAGAATGAATCAAACCGTGATACCTATCCTTTCGAAGCTATCACTCGAAGACGAAACTAAGTGGTATAAACAAGTAGAGAATGTTCAAAGAGCATTAAATAGAACCCATCAGAGAAGTATCAACACGACGCCGTTTGAACTACTGTTCGGGGTACAGATGCGTCAATCCACTGACCTTAATTTGGAAGAATTAATACGAGAAGAGTACCAGAAAACATTTGTGGATGACCGAGAAGAATTGCGAAAGATCGCTAAGGAACAGATAATGAAAGTCCAAGAAGAGAATCGCCGAAGTTACAACAAGCGACGAAAATCTGCAAGAATTTACCGAAATGGCGACCTCGTTGCTATTAAACGAACCCAATTCACTAACCTTGGTAAACTAAAGAAAAAATTTCTGGGTCCATACCAGGTGACTGCAGTCAAGGGCAACGACCGATATGACGTCGTGAGGATTGGTCCTGGAGAAGGTTCCCGGAAGACGTCCACAGCTGCCGACTTCATGAAGCCATGGGCACTGAGTAGTTACGACAAAGATGAGAGTAATGGTTCGGAAGATGATCACCAAGGTGAACTAAGCGACGACGACCCCGAGGACGAGATCGAATCTGAGGATGGCCGTGTGGGACGGGCCGCCCCTGGACTCGCATTGTCATCGGAGAGCGAACGGGACGGCTTAGAGGAGGGAGTTGCTGTTGAGCGACAAGCGCAGTCAGTACGAAAAGAACCGACGTCGAGAACGCTACGCAGTGGAAAGAAATATCAAGAGAACATTTTGTGAGACAATCAGTAAATTGTGAATTCGTTTATCTTTAGTTTATTAAACCAAAGCCACAGGCATATTAAATAGAGTGGGAACTGTTTGATTTGCCCGTAACCACCATTAAAAATCCTACATATATATATATATATATGAAAATTTTAAGTGAAAAATAATTATTTTCCTGAGCATTACTGCACCGTTATCTCACAAAACATATGCAAGACATAACAGCTAATAGTTAAAACAACTACTCCTCGTACTAATGCACCGCCAGGCATTGAATGATATAACTATTAGCTGCCGTCACATGACTTAAATCACATTAAGTACAATACGACGTTTTTTTGTGTTGTTATCGTTTCTTTAGGCACATCACGAAATTATTAAGAAATTTTCACCATTTTCATTTTCTAAACCAATGTATTTTATATTTTCATCTATAACATCGACATGCCTAGCGTGAATTATTTTATTATCTATCAATACTTTATATCCTACATCTGTATACCCCAACAATGTACCGAGCTTAGCTTTATCATCCCACTTAGAATGTCTTAATGTGTCTGGTGTTCTTACAAAAATTTTGGACCCATATAATTTTAAGTATTTTACGTTAGGTTTGACCTTAAAAAATATTTCATAAGGTGTTTTGAGTTCTTCGGTATTGGCCAAAGATCTGTTTTTTAAGTAAGTAGCCGCTGTGATAATTTCAGGCCAGTATTTCCTATCTACAGCTGCTTCATTTAATAAACATCGAGCAGTGTCCATTATAGTTCTATTGAATCTTTCTGCCACTCCGTTTAATTCGTGAACATACGGAGGACAGGGTGCAATTATTATACCTTTTTCTTTAGCAAAATCATTTACTTGTTTATTTGTGTATTCTTTTCCATTATCGCAACGAATTGTTTTTACTCTTTTACCAGTTATGTTTTCTACTAAATTTACATATTCTTTCAAACAATCAAAAACTTCTGATTTACATTTAATTGTGTATACTTTAGCTAGTTTACTGAAGTCATCTATAAATGATACAAAATATTTTTCGCCCCTGTATCCTACAGTGTTGTGGGGACCATGAACGTCCGTGTGTATAATTTGCAATATTTCGTTTGCTTTTGATCTATTATTATTAAATGGCAAATTGCTTAACTTGGATTTAATGCATATAGCACATTTTAATTCTTCTTTTTCAATTGCTGAAGGCAAACCCACAAGTAGTTTATTGCTGATTAATTTTTCTAAGTAATTGAAATTTACATGCCCTAGTTTTCGGTGCCAAATTTCTCTTTCCGACATTTTGTTGTCATTTGTTACTATGTAGCTGTTGTTTGTATAAGTGTCATTGTTTAAATAACTATATAATTTATATAAACCGTTTTCCTTGTTGGCTATTGCAATTAATGTATTATTTTTATTATAAATTTTTGCTATATTATCGTGTGAGTGAATGAAATTATTGTCGGTTACTTTTGCATAACTTATCAAGTTACTTTTCATTTCCTTAATATAAAATACGTTTTTTATAGTTACATTGTGGTAATCGTCTCCTACTTTAAATTTTAAATTTACAGTACCTATTTTAGTAGCGTTTAATATTTTCCCGTCACCCAATCTTACTTTGATGGGGTTTTCAAAAATCTCATAACTACTAAATAATTTTTCGTCGTTTATTATGTGGTCTGTGCACCCGCTATCCAAAATAAATGCAATTTGATCGGACTTTCTGACATTGAAGACATTTGAATCGACATCGACTACAAAAACATTACTACACTCCTCAACCACATACCTTTCCATGATGTTTGCGTTATTGCGACTTGGAGGCCCGTCGATAAGATTGGTTTGCCCCTCTGTACGACTGGTTGGACCCTCTGGACTGGTTAGCCCCTCTGGAGTGGTTGGACCCTCTGGACTGGTTGAACCCTCTGTAGTTTTCTGGTTCCTGTGGCGCGTACCAACAGTCTCGTGCAAAATGTCCTCGTTTTTTGCATATGTAACACTCCAGACCTTGGGTATTGAAGGCACTGGCATACTCTGTTATACCTTCGTTTGTAATCGAAACTGCCAACAGCTTTGCTTTTAGGTAGGCAGTATTTCTTTCGTTTTCGGGCAGCACATCTATTAAGTCGCCTAGATGGCTGAATCTTGCAGGCAACGCTTTTAACATGTAATTTGGTAGCTCCTGTTCGGATACTGTTGCCCCTGCTTCTTTTAGTTCGTTGGTCTTCTTTTCAAAACAGTTTATGAACTCCTGGGCGTTGCTATATTGTTCTAGTTTTATACTATCCAGCTCGCTTCTCTTCAGTATTTGAAGCGATGTGGATTTCCCGGAGTACATCTTGTCTAGTTTTTTTATAATGTCTTACGCACTGTCAAAGTTTTTGATATGCTCCAGTTGGCGATTGCTTAACGTCGCATATATATAGTTAATGGCTTGTATATTTTTCTCCGCCCATTCTTCAGCGTTGTCTGAGGCAATCATTTTTCTTTCTGTAGTCATCTCTACCTTTTTTAATTTTAGAAACATTATCATACGTGCTCGATAGTTGGCATAATCGGCACCATCAAATGTGGGGACAAATGTCGCCGTACATGCCATGATGTTAATCTTCTTTTTCCTTGCCTTTAATAATCAATCTATTATTTTCACTTGTATGGTGCTCTTATTCTTCTTCAACCGCGCTCTGCTACCATATTATTTTCGGGGTGGATCGTCTTTAAAACACTTTGTTTTTCTTTTCTATAACCTCTTTATTCACACACCACACTTGCTTACAATACGGGCTTCTTACTACAACTTACAGGTTAGAGCAAAAACGGATATGGCGCACTACGCAGTTTCACATATCGGAGGTAGATGGCGCAGTACACCGCGGGATATTTGAATGCAAACCTCAACAATTACAATAATAATCTTATATATATTGTTTCAACTTTCAAGAGGGAGTTTACCGCAATATTAAATGAATGAATGGAAGCAAATCTAGTTACAAACCTTACTTAATGCTGTACTAATGATTTGTATTAAACAAAATTAAAATTACTGGTCAAATAAATTCATAATCATCATGAGCTTGCCGTAAGTTATCGCCACAAGTGAGAGTCTTATTTAAAAAAATATTATCGATTCTTGTTTCTTCTCAGTTTGTTCTTTCAACAGAGATGCTTTACTATTTGAGTTTTTCTCATTAATTACAGTAACTGAAAAAAAACTTTAAAAAAAGTAAATTTTAATATCTTCTACAAATAAATAATCGTAAAAATCCAATATATACTTTCCCAAAGGTATTATAATAAAAAGTGACAAATTTTATTTCAAAAAAATAAATTTTAGGATGGGCAATAACATATTGAAATAGTTATTTGTACAACAAGTGTGAAAAGTAGGATGTTGGATCAAGTTCCTACTCGAGTGCGGAAAAGCGCATTTCCCACGAGTGGTACACACTATTTTTTCACATACTGCATATAATATCAATTATAACAGTGATTGCGATTTCATTTTTGATACTGACATATAAAAATTAGGTTAAAATTACCGATAGTACGAGTGTTGTATATATTACTCCATGTATGTAACTGATACTGACATTGATTACTAGTATATAAAAGTAGTACGAAAAAGTGTATCCATGCTAAAAAGTGTTGCTATGCAGAAAAGTGTTGCTTTGCGGAAAAGTGTTACTTTTGTCAACGATTTTGGATGCGGAAATGTAAGGTATTTCTATTCAGTATGTGAAAAAATTATTTTCCTCTCATTAGAAAAAACACGAAAATATTTATAATTTTTCTAAGTGTTAGTTAATTTTCTACAACGTAGAATTATGTTCCTCTCTCTTCTGTAAACATATTGTATAGATAATTATGTGAATCTTGTGTCAATACAGAAGTGACTTTCAATGCAGTAAAAGATTATACAAATAATATAATTTTCATATTCTATGAAAGCATTACAGTTATTGGGTGTGTATGTATGTAAACTTGTACTTCCCAGTATATATGATTTTATTTTCCGAACTAGTTTCGAACCTTAAAGTTCATCATCAGCGGAAAACTACAAAGGTATAAAATGACATGAGTTAATTTTCTTATTATGTAAAGAGTATATAAATAAATAAAATATTCTACATGTTATTTTATCACTTATATATAATGCATAAAATATAACTAAATTCAAGAATTTTATAAGGTTAGTAAGTAAAAAATATAAGAGTTTAGGTATGTAAAAAAAATAAATAAAATTACAAATGTGGTTATCTAACAAATATGACTGAATACTAAATTATAATAACTTATATGTTAATTTTCTATTTTATAATATAAATGTGGTGTATATGAAATATAGATAAGGCAAATACATATAAAAAAAATTAAACAATATGAGATAGAAAATAAGCTACATTATGTATCTAATACAAGAATAAGTAAAAATAAGAAATAAAAGGGGTTTTCTGTGTTATGTTTAATTCTATTAAAAATAATTTTACGTTCTAATAGTTAAACGGGTGTGCACGTACATGTGGTTCCGCGTGCACAAACTATATTTAAAAAATAACATAAAAAATTTCTTAGATATTCAGTATAAAGGTAATTGTTAGTATGTATTTTAATATTTATACAGTATTTACTTACACGTTAATGTTGTAAGAATAATAGGTTTGTCGTATTTTGTTGATTTTAGGTTCAATTTTCAGATGTTCAGATTGTCTATTCATATGCGGTTTCTGTGTCAGCACGTGGAGTGGCGAATTCGTTTTGTTTTTTGTCGGTCGTATTAGTAATTTTTCGTGGTGTATTGTTGGTGTTAATGTGTGTAATATGTATAGTGTGTATAAATCGTTTAATGATATGTGTTATAGTATGTCTGAGAAAATTATAATTGAAAAGGATTATGTAGAGTTTTAAATAATGGTGTGTTGTTGGTGTGGATTTGATCATTTAGACATTGTATGCTGTTATTAGTATTGATTATTTTTTCAATTTCATAATGTTCTAGTATGTTTAGGAGTGTTCCTTTGTGTGTATGGTGTAAAATTTTAATATTATCGGGTTTCTTACATGTGTGGTTATGAACGTATAGGTGTCTACCAAAGTTTGAATTCAATTTTTGCGATATGTGTTCTTTATATCTGATTTTTAGGGCTCTTCCAGTTTCTCCAATGTACGTTGCACCGCAATTGTCGCAAGTTAGCGAGTATACCCCGTTCTTGTCTAATATGTCTGTTTTGTCTTTCGGATTGCATAATAATAATTTGAGTGTGTTGTTATTTTTATGTGTGATCGTTATATTATGTCTGTGTAGTGTTTTTTGTATTTTATGTGTTATATTGCCGTATTCTGTGAATTTTCGGTAGATTTTGGTATTGTTGGTATTTGATGTAGATTCTAAATTTTCAAGATTAGGTAAAAGTTGTCTACGTCTTCGTTTCAGGTATATTTTGTCTATTAATTTTGGGTCATATTGATTATTGTAGGCTATTTGTTTTATGAAATTGATTTCTGAGTTTATGTTATCTTTATTCATTGGGGTGTTTATTATTCTATCTATGTAATAGTAAAACGCTGACATTTTATGTTTATATGGATGTGTAGAGTTATTGGGTATTATGGTATCAGTTTGTGTTTTTTTGTGAAAAATTGAGAGATCTAGTGTTTGATTATTTTTTGTTATCGTAAGGTCAAGAAAATCTAATGAGTGATTGTTTTCGATTTCGTGAGTGAAATTGATGTTTTTGTGTATTTTATTGATGTTGTCAAGGAATAGCATAATGTCTTCGAAATTATTTCCGTCCCAAATACAGAATATGTCGTCGACATATCTTTTCCATAAAATAATGTTTTTAGCATATGTTGTGTTATGTATTATTTGTTCTATGTAATCTATAAAAAAGTCTGCAATTATTCCACTGATGCTAGATCCCATAGGGAGCCCGTCGTTCATTTTATAATATTTATCGTTAAATAGACAAAAATTTTGTTCAGTAATATGTTTGATAATTTTAATGATATTATTTTGGTCCTCTTTGTCATTTATTTTTAGTTCTATATTATTTTTAATAATGTTTAGGGATTCATTTATTGGAATGTTGGTGTACATATTTGTTATGTCAAACGAAATTAGTGTGTAATTTTGTGGTAGGTTTATGTTTTTTAAACTGTCAATTAATTCTTGTCTATTTTTGATGGTAAATTGTGGTTTGTATTTTATGTGATTTTTAAATATGTAATTAATATGTTGTGCTAGAAATTGAACAGGTGTGTCGTATGTTGTGTTTACTGGCCTAATGGGAATATTGTTGGAATTGTTTGTTTTCTTGTGTAACTTGGGTTGCCCGTATAATTTTGGTGGTTGTGGGTTCATTGGTATAAAGGATTTATTTGTGTTGTTATTAGAGTATTTAATTAATGTAGTTTTGGTGTGTTTAATGATATTTTTAGTTTTGTTAATGAATTTGGTCATAGGATTAGTTGTTAGTTCGTTGTAGTTGTTGTCGTTCAAGAAAGTTATTATTTTAGAATTATAATCGGTTCTGTCTAGTATGACTAGTCCCGCATTTTTGTCCGCAGTCACTACTACTAAATCGTTTTGTTTAATTTTGTTACGTATATTTTTTATGGTCTTTTTGTTGTTATTTTGTGTTAGTACCTTAACCTTATTTTTCATCTGTGTTTGTTTTCTTTCTTCTGTTTTGATAAGTTGTATGCATTCCCCTCTGATGATGTCCTCGTTGGGTAGTCCTTGGATGGCAGCTTCTAGTTCAATGGCTATCCTGGTAATATTTGTTGTTTTGATGTCAGGTGCATATTTATGTCCATGATTGAGTAAGTCCATTTCCTTATGGGTGAATGTAGTGTGGCTGAGGTTGCTGATTCTAGGATGGAAGGTGTGTGTCGTATATTGATTATTTGTTTGTTGTTGTGTATTCTTTTTTGCTAATCTTATGTTGTGGAGTTTAATATCTTTAACCCGTTTCAATTCTCTTCTTAATCTTATTGATCGTTGTTTGATGTTTGATATAATTTCAGTTAGTTCGATGTAGTGTAGCTTTCGTGTTAATGTGTCGTATATGTAACGGAGTATAGTGTCCGTGTGGTGTATTATACCGTAGTGTTTATGTAATTCCTGTTTAATTATATTTTTCTTGATTGTAAGTTGTTTGTTTTGTTTTATAATATTAGGCATTTTGAGTTTTGCAAAATTGGGTGTAAGTTGTTCTTTTTTACATGTATTAAGAAAATATATATGCATTAAGGTGTTTTGTTTTTTATTGGTGAGCCTATTGTAGTCTTTGATTAAAGTCGCCGTACTTGCGGAATTTAAGTAGGGTTTTGTGTAATCCATTACTGGGTTTAGGTAATTGGGTGTGTATGTATGTAAACTTGTACTTCCCAGTATATATGATTTTATTTTCCGAACTAGTTTCGAACCTTAAAGTTCATCATCAGCGGAAAACTACAAAGGTATAAAATGACATGAGTTAATTTTCTTATTATGTAAAGAGTATATAAATAAATAAAATATTCTACATGTTATTTTATCACTTATATATAATGCATAAAATATAACTAAATTCAAGAATTTTATAAGGTTAGTAAGTAAAAAATATAAGAGTTTAGGTATGTAAAAAAAAAATAAATAAAATTACAAATGTGGTTATCTAACAAATATGACTGAATACTAAATTATAATAACTTATATGTTAATTTTCTATTTTATAATATAAATGTGGTGTATATGAAATATAGATAAGGCAAATACATATAAAAAATTAAACAATATGAGATAGAAAATAAGCTACATTATGTATCTAATACAAGAATAAGTAAAAATAAGAAATAAAAGGGGTTTTCTGTGTTATGTTTAATTCTATTAAAAATAATTTTACGTTCTAATAGTTAAACGGGTGTGCACGTACATGTGGTTCCGCGTGCACAAACTATATTTAAAAAATAACATAAAAAATTTCTTAGATATTCAGTATAAAGGTAATTGTTAGTATGTATTTTAATATTTATACAGTATTTACTTACACGTTAATGTTGTAAGAATAATAGGTTTGTCGTATTTTGTTGATTTTAGGTTCAATTTTCAGATGTTCAGATTGTCTATTCATATGCGGTTTCTGTGTCAGCACGTGGAGTGGCGAATTCGTTTTGTTTTTTGTCGGTCGTATTAGTAATTTTTCGTGGTGTATTGTTGGTGTTAATGTGTGTAATATGTATAGTGTGTATAAATCGTTTAATGATATGTGTTATAGTATGTCTGAGAAAATTATAATTGAAAAGGATTATGTAGAGTTTTAAATAATGGTGTGTTGTTGGTGTGGATTTGATCATTTAGACATTGTATGCTGTTATTAGTATTGATTATTTTTTCAATTTCATAATGTTCTAGTATGTTTAGGAGTGTTCCTTTGTGTGTATGGTGTAAAATTTTAATATTATCGGGTTTCTTACATGTGTGGTTATGAACGTATAGGTGTCTACCAAAGTTTGAATTCAATTTTTGCGATATGTGTTCTTTATATCTGATTTTTAGGGCTCTTCCAGTTTCTCCAATGTACGTTGCACCGCAATTGTCGCAAGTTAGCGAGTATACCCCGTTCTTGTCTAATATGTCTGTTTTGTCTTTCGGATTGCATAATAATAATTTGAGTGTGTTGTTATTTTTATGTGTGATCGTTATATTATGTCTGTGTAGTGTTTTTTGTATTTTATGTGTTATATTGCCGTATTCTGTGAATTTTCGGTAGATTTTGGTATTGTTGGTATTTGATGTAGATTCTAAATTTTCAAGATTAGGTAAAAGTTGTCTACGTCTTCGTTTCAGGTATATTTTGTCTATTAATTTTGGGTCATATTGATTATTGTAGGCTATTTGTTTTATGAAATTGATTTCTGAGTTTATGTTATCTTTATTCATTGGGGTGTTTATTATTCTATCTATGTAATAGTAAAACGCTGACATTTTATGTTTATATGGATGTGTAGAGTTATTGGGTATTATGGTATCAGTTTGTGTTTTTTTGTGAAAAATTGAGAGATCTAGTGTTTGATTATTTTTTGTTATCGTAAGGTCAAGAAAATCTAATGAGTGATTGTTTTCGATTTCGTGAGTGAAATTGATGTTTTTGTGTATTTTATTGATGTTGTCAAGGAATAGCATAATGTCTTCGAAATTATTTCCGTCCCAAATACAGAATATGTCGTCGACATATCTTTTCCATAAAATAATGTTTTTAGCATATGTTGTGTTATGTATTATTTGTTCTATGTAATCTATAAAAAAGTCTGCAATTATTCCACTGATGCTAGATCCCATAGGGAGCCCGTCGTTCATTTTATAATATTTATCGTTAAATAGACAAAAATTTTGTTCAGTAATATGTTTGATAATTTTAATGATATTATTTTGGTCCTCTTTGTCATTTATTTTTAGTTCTATATTATTTTTAATAATGTTTAGGGATTCATTTATTGGAATGTTGGTGTACATATTTGTTATGTCAAACGAAATTAGTGTGTAATTTTGTGGTAGGTTTATGTTTTTTAAACTGTCAATTAATTCTTGTCTATTTTTGATGGTAAATTGTGGTTTGTATTTTATGTGATTTTTAAATATGTAATTAATATGTTGTGCTAGAAATTGAACAGGTGTGTCGTATGTTGTGTTTACTGGCCTAATGGGAATATTGTTGGAATTGTTTGTTTTCTTGTGTAACTTGGGTTGCCCGTATAATTTTGGTGGTTGTGGGTTCATTGGTATAAAGGATTTATTTGTGTTGTTATTAGAGTATTTAATTAATGTAGTTTTGGTGTGTTTAATGATATTTTTAGTTTTGTTAATGAATTTGGTCATAGGATTAGTTGTTAGTTCGTTGTAGTTGTTGTCGTTCAAGAAAGTTATTATTTTAGAATTATAATCGGTTCTGTCTAGTATGACTAGTCCCGCATTTTTGTCCGCAGTCACTACTACTAAATCGTTTTGTTTAATTTTGTTACGTATATTTTTTATGGTCTTTTTGTTGTTATTTTGTGTTAGTACCTTAACCTTATTTTTCATCTGTGTTTGTTTTCTTTCTTCTGTTTTGATAAGTTGTATGCATTCCCCTCTGATGATGTCCTCGTTGGGTAGTCCTTGGATGGCAGCTTCTAGTTCAATGGCTATCCTGGTAATATTTGTTGTTTTGATGTCAGGTGCATATTTATGTCCATGATTGAGTAAGTCCATTTCCTTATGGGTGAATGTAGTGTGGCTGAGGTTGCTGATTCTAGGATGGAAGGTGTGTGTCGTATATTGATTATTTGTTTGTTGTTGTGTATTCTTTTTTGCTAATCTTATGTTGTGGAGTTTAATATCTTTAACCC
>OZ018388.1:38960707-39004707 GCA_963969525.1 Ontholestes murinus
AGAGGGGTCGAGGAACTTCAGCTCCAGCACCACCCTTCCCGAGCTGGCGAGGCGGGCCTTCCCTGCCCCTGCCACTGCAGTTGCCATGTCGAGAACAGCGTCCAGGGTCTCCCGCGCGGTGCCGTCATGCAGCTCGAGCTGCAGCGCCCCTGTCCAGGTCCTGCGCGCAGCGGCGACGGCGTCCGAATGTGGGCCAGCCAGGACTGCTGCCCTTATCGCCGATAGAGTGCCTCTTAATCCATCTAATCAGTTCCTCTATGATACCACTTTAGTTATCCCTATCCTAGAACGCCTTCGATTCCTATCAGAAAAATTCTCCAAAAATCCTTTCAACTTCTATATATTATCCCAATATTGTCTTCATAGAAACCCTAGTATAAACCCTAAATTTAAAAATCCCAATTCAACCATATTTGATTTCATTTCAACATTTCATCCTTTTACGCAATAACGACTGACGCCATATGACTGGACAGCACATTGGCAGAAAGACCTCATTCATTATTCATTATTTCAATGTAAATATGTACAAAATTTGTCAATAAATATATGTTACTACTAGAAAGAAAATGTAATTAATTTTAAACTTTTATTCTAAAAAGGAAGTATTTATTACAAATTAAAATTGCATTTCGATTAACATAAATTTATTTATAAAACAAATTAATTCTAACATATTCTCGTTGTGATATTGACGCTCTGTGAATCTTGTATAATTTAGAACTTAGAATTATGGTTGAGTGTAACTAATATATTCCGCAAGAAGACGGAACATCTATAACCTAATGAAGAACTGATTATTTCCTACATTTAGTATTTAATAATATCAACTCAACTAAGAAACAAGATGTAATTGTTAAACTGTTCTATATAATATTCTCCCATTTTAAGCAAAACTCAAGTACTGGGTACAAAAAACAAAATTTCAACTGAATGAAGACATTTTCAATAAAATGTATACTAAGTTGCATAACATATAATAATAAATTCTTTATTTACATATACAATTATATATAATACAATGTGTATGTAAAACGTCATAAAATAAGGATTAAACGGGCTGAAAGACCACCGGTCGATAGCCATGGAGCAGAAGAACAAGAACATATCAGAATTGATTTTATTTTATCCATTACATGTATTAGATTTTATTTTTCTGTGAATAAAGATGTTTAGTAGTAAGGATTAAACGTTCTCAAAAATAATTAATATTTAAAATTAAAAAATTCTTCCATGTTATATGGTTCTATTTTGCACAATAACTCATATAATTTTAATTTCAATTCTTTATATCTCTACAATTGAATATAAAATATTGTAACAAATATAAGTAAAATATATAATTATATTGCTATTTAAATATACCATTAAACATTTACTTATATATACTATTTTCTGTATCTTTCATAATAGTTTGTTTCCATTTTTTGTTCGTTTCGATATACAGGGTGTCCCGTTAATGTGGGGAAATGGCTGGACCATATATTCCTGGGGTCAAAATATAATGATTTAACTTATCCATATCCAAAAATTTATGGTTAAGGCAGAATTTGTCTTCAAAATTTCAAATTTTTTTATTTCTTTTGTTTATAACAATTGAACGCTTTATTCGATTTGAATGAAATTTATTATTAATAACTAACATAATATAATACATCATTTCAATTATTATGGTCATTAGTGATTGACAGGAAGTATAAAAAACAGCAGTACCACCACTTAAAAACTAAAATATTTTTTATTGGTGCATCCAATAAAACCTAAAAAAATATTTCTTGAAAGACCAATAAATTTTAAAACTTTTTTTGTATCTTAATAATATTTGATATCTTTTACGGTTTTTGCACAAAAAAAATAAAATTTGTATATAGAATGCAGATTTGCACTCATTAATAAGTAAATCAACTTATTCAATTGAATAAAAATTAAATAATATTAATTGATACAATAAATCAAAATAACATCTAACACTTTTTAAACAATTTTCTTCGCAAAATCCTAATTCAAGCAAGAAATCTGTTTGCTGCAAATGTGAATATTTATGAACTATAATAAAAAAATATATAAGTCCTTACGTTGTAGAAAATTCACTAATAATTAGAAAAAACACGAAAATATTTCGTAAAATCTACAACAAATGAGTCTTATTAAGACTAAAAATGATTGAATGTACGTTAAATGTTTTAGGAGTGACTATACTATGATAAATTTGAAATAAGAAATGAATTAAAAGCAATTAAAAAATTAAATACTTAATTTTATAACCATCTGCAGACACGTGTTTCGAACTTTCGCTCTCTTCAGTACAGCTTTATTATAAAATTGATTTTAACGTAATTATATATACAATAATCTTTATTCGGACACATTAACAGTACATAATAACATTTAACATAAATATAAATAAATGGTGTTAGTCCGTCTGGGCTATAGACCTGAGGTCTTTCAGCCCTAACGTAATTATTTCCGTAGAATTCAGTAATCCACCTCAGGTATAAATAAGACCCTCAGTCGATTATATTTCATTATTGTGTCAGTTGCCGTACAAGCCTGAGTAAGTTATTTATATTTCATTATATTTATTTTAGTAAATGTTTTTATTTGTATTTAAAATCAATTTTATAATAAAGCTGTACTGAAGAGAGCGAAAGTTCGAAACACGTGTCTGCAGATGGTTATAAAATTGAGTATTCAATTATTTCATTGTTTTTGCTAATTTATTTTTAATTACATCAATCTAAATTCATTTCTTATTTCAAATTTATCATAGTATAGTCACTCCTAAAACATTTAACGTACATTCAATCATTTTAGTTCATTTTACAGAAATAAATACGTTCAAACTAGTGTTGCTTTGATAGCCTTGCTATTTTGTAACACGCAAATTACTTTTGTATCATTCAATGTCTGTCGAAGTATTAGCTAGAGAAGTAGTTGTTTTAAAAGTGATTTATTTCTTGTAGTCTTAATAAGACTCATTTGTTGTAGATTTTACGAAATATTTTCGTGTTTTTGCTAATTATTAACTATAATAAAGTTAACAATAAATGATTTAAAGACACTCAGTAATTATTATTTTACATAATTTACATTTACATTTTTATACAAAGACGGCCACGAAAAACATATATTTTCGATTTGATGGAAAACTAGATTTTGTTTTTACTAGATAAAAAAATATATTTTATTTTTTTGTGGGAAAACTGTACCAGATATCAAATTTTATTAAGAGACAAAAAAGTTTTAGAATCAAATTCTCTTTTAAGCAGTATTTTTTTTAGATTTTATTGGATGCACTAATAAAACAATAATTTAGTTTTTAAGCGGTGTTTTCTATATTTCCTGTTAATTACTAATGTCCATTATAACTTAAATAATGTATTATACTAAGGTAGTTATTAACAATTAATTACATTCAAATCGAATAAAGCGTTCAATTGTTATAAACAAAAGAAATAAAAAAATTTGAAACTTTGAAGACAAATTCCGGCTTAACCGTAAATTTTTGGATATAGATAAGTTATGTTAAATCATCATATTTTGACCCCAGTAATCTATGGTCCAGCCATTTCCCCGCATTATGGGACACCCTGTATATTACGATTACATTTTCTGTATTTGACTATTAGGGATGGAAGATTGAAATGATTATTCCCAATACATTAACATAAAATACAATGTGTAATAGTAGGATGCATATGAATACTGCAATGTATTTTCATTAAACCACAAAAATTGAGCTCTTTTATTATTCTACAATAAAAAGGTTATGCAACAATATTTACCAGGGCCCACTTTTACAAATTCATTATCTAATCTGAGCTCCTTAAGTTTCAAATCTTAGACCGATAGTTTTCGTTATTATCATTAAATCACTTTTAAATCACTTTTAAATCTCTTAACATGCCATGTTCTAGCATATGCAGATGATATTGATATTCTTGGTTTCAACAATTGTAAGGCCAAAATACATGTATATTTATATTAAAATGATGGTTTCAATTTTCTAAAATTTTCATTTACATTCAATATAGAATATAGAAAATCATTAACCGCATAAAATTTATACATTTGATTCCTACTTTACAATTGCTTATGTAAAAGTGAATTTAATTCACTTTCGATTATATCATACCACGTATTTGTATCTTATTTAAATCACGAGACATCTAGCGTAACTGTACAGAAATATGCCATACCGCTTTCAAATAATGCTTTAGAATCTACAAAATCAATAAGCTAATTGTAATTTACCGATTACTTAACAGATGGCGCTCTTGTTTAAATATTTAAAAAAAAGTTTATTTGAAAAGTTTCCTATAATTACAGAATTCGTTATTTGAGATTATAATTTAAATAGAATCAAAAATTAATAAATACTAATCCAATATTCAGAAATTATTTTAGAATATGTAATTGCCTAGCTCTGTAATATAATTTACCGAAAATATTACTGTTTTAAGTAAATGTATATAAGTAGTTGACGTCGCTGTAGAAAACAAAATAGAAATATTAAACTGCACATTTAAAAAAAATATATTATAAGGTTTCTTCTGCCTTTTTAGTCAGTTTAATAATAAATGATAATGATAAATGAGACATTGTCTTCCGATTTAAATTTTATTGCTTACTTAAATCATTTAACATCGAACAAGAAGAAAAACTGAAGTGAAATGTATATTAAGTTGCATAATACACGCCTCTACACTTGAATACAGAATATTTTAAAAGTCAAACATAACTACAAAACATAATTATATCTTTATTCAAATGTACCAACGAGAATTTATTTGATATTTCTTTTTCTCTTTACTTTTAAAAACATATATTCCATATGTTTCTTATTAATTGTAAATTTGTTTAAATTATAGTAGTAGTAGTAGTAGTATTGTTAGGCTATCGACCACGTGGTCCTTCCGCCATGTGTCATTTGTGTATTTGTGTGTGTGTAAATGAGCTTGTTACTTTAAAGGATCGCCCCCGTCACTCTAAAGCACCATTAATTTTTAAATTATATTTTCCCCCTTTTACTCTTTAGGGACTAAAAAATGTAATAATTAATTGACACACCTACATAACATAGTAACGTTAATGTATATAAGAATGCTGAAATATAATTTCATTAAACTGAACATCCTGGTTACAATATGTAATTTTAGGCCATATAAATGTTAATATTTGGTACAAAATATAGTTATAATTTTATTCGCATATAATAATAATATTAAATAAATAATAAATGTTTTGGTTTCGATAGATTTTTTTCAATTTCAATTAAAAATACGAGTGTATACTTTATTTAAATTCTTATACTTTAAAAAATGCAATAATAAATCGTAACACACGAAAATAAAACATAACGTGTAACATTTATGTGCCAAAGTATACTGCAATGTATTTTCATTGAACCAAAAAAATACTGCAGTATGCAATTCGGCCGTATCAATGTTAATACTTGGTCGTTAATATGGCTTTCGTAACTTCCATTTACATATCAGAGTTTTTACTACAATATTCACGTGTTTAATAACACTCGTCTATGTCATGGCGAATACGGCGGTCAGATTTTGATGGCAATTTCATGGCATGCACTGACATGATAAATTTTCATTACACAACATTAACACGATGGATATATCAAACAACATACATTTTCCTATGTGCCAGATTCTGCAACTGCTGAAATATGCCCGTATCGTTGGATTATTCTATTAGTCCTCCTATTTCTTTATATGAATTAATAATTCAACTACACCTACATCCTAATGTAGGATGAAATTATTTTTTCTCACCTATTGTAAACTTTAATTTAAAAGAATTATAAATCACAAACTTTTTAATTTATAATCATTTTGATAAACAAATAGTCTTGCCAATTATATTATTAACAAAAGACTTTTAATAAATCTACAAATTTTCAATATTAATCTAATCTATAAATATTGATAACGTAGAATCAATTAGACCGTATATGAGTATAGACACATTTATCATATTATTATATATTTTTTTGGCGTAATAACTTTTATTTATATTATTTAATAGCCTATTACATACTCTATTTAGATAGTACAGTATCGTTAGTCCGGGTCAGCAATTGAATGGGTAATCGGTACTATTTGCTATTGAGTTATAATTAATGTGCAATGGTGGGGAGATTGTTTAAAGTAACAAGCTCATTTACACAAACATAAGTACATAAAATAAGATGGAAGGACCATGCGATTGATAGCCAAACACTACTAATTCTATTATTATTATTATTTTTATTTCAGATTTAATTTAGGACTTACACATTACACCTCGGGTGATTTTTCTTACAAGACAATGTAAATAGGGTAATTTTAACTTTTATTTCATTTTCTATTGACTAGTATTATATTGGGAAACTTTCCGCTAATTAGGTTTCGTTTAGAACTATATAAGCAATATTTCTTTACATAATATATACACATAAATATTACAGTCATGTACAAGAGGGTATATCCTAAGAATGTGATTAGTATTACATGATTACATTATATCTGAGAGCAAAATTTATCAAAATAGAAAAATTTTCATGTAGAAATTTTGAAAGTCTCCTGTAATTATTGCATAAACTAAAATAAAACAAATTATGTGCCACATGTAATCTTAAATATTCTCAAATGTTCGCTACTGCAGAGTAATTACTGATGGGACATCGACTCTCTGTAGGTAGCCGTGCTGGCAGAGAATTTTAAAAATATAGCTGGGATTTAAGGTACAGTGATTCAATTATACAATTAAAAATCACTATAACCTTGAAATAAACCTTACTATCTTCTTTTAATGTGTTATAGTGTTCCAATCATGTGTCTTCAAATATACTTCAACATATTCATTTTTAACAAGATTGGTTTATTCTAGTTGTTTTTCTCCAGATAAATGTATGTTTATATATATTTTAATCATATTTTAAATACTTCGTTACTGAATTCTTTAACAAACAAGTAATGCAGTGAGATGAACAGGTCAGTTTATAATAATTAACTTTTAGATTACAAATCATCGTGTCTTATTTTCGTCCCTATTTTTAATGTCTCATAAATCAAATAATTATTTGATTTGATTTGGATTTGTTCAAAGGGCGGGCAGAGAGATCTGCTGCACGTAGGTCCAGTGGGCCCTCCCATCTGAGTCCTTATTCCTTGCTACGGTTGAGCCAACCCAAGGTATTACCAAACGCCAGGATCGGAGCAAGAGGGACTCTTAGGATGTCTGATGACTTTAGACATTTCCATTGTAGATTCATGCAGGTTGGATAACACCTGGCAGTCCAGAAGTTCAGTGGTTTGCTCTACCTCTTCACATCCTCTGCAGATAGGACTAGGTTGTAGTCCTAGTATATTCAGGTGCGATCTTTAATTAGAGTGTCCTGTTTCGTTTTAGTGTTCATTATTATGAAGTTATTTGAGACTCTGCAGTCTCCAGGTGTGTTGTTCCATTGCTCCTTGTAGCATCTTATGATGATGATTTTGTATTTTATAGGGCGCACCGACAGCTTAGGTTATTTGCGCCAGTAAGTGAAAACACTAATCTTATAAAAAATTAAAGCTAGTATCACAGTCTGGTATAAAAAGAATAAATAAAGCTACGAACATGTAAGTGTTTGTAGTATCACAGATCGAATAGTGGACATACATTTATACCTGAATAAAATGGGTTAAAAGTCGCAAGTGTGTATAAGACGCTTTCATTAGTGTAAAATACACAGAATAAATAGTAATAAAATAACAATGAATGTGAATATGCACATTCGATAAAAATATGCCACACTGTCACTATAATGCCAAAGATATCATATATATTGGTTGACGGAGCTTATTAGGTAGAGTTCCAACCCACTCCGATTCCCACAACATGTCCAGAGCCCTTATAAAGTATCCTTGAATGTCATCGAATATAGATATATTTTTTTGGATATTATTACTGGATATTCCTGCATGACTGGGTAGTCAGTAAAAATAAGTTCCAGCGCAACGAGTGGAGGGCAAGTTGCTGACGAATCTCCATAATAAGTGCGTTATGTGGTGAAAAGTTATCAACGTTCTGAAATACTCTAAGCGAATCAGTCAGGAAAATAATTCTCTGATTGGTACATGTCATTGTAAATCTAAGAGCCCCAATAATAGCGACGGCTTTTGCGGTAAAAACGCTGCAGTGTACGTGCAGCCGGAACATATAAAGACCATCACTAATGTGGAATGCACATCCTAACGAGTCTGCAGCGCATAATCCGTCAGTAAAAACATGACAATGTCTCAAATGCCGTATACAAAAGTGAGGAAATGCTGTTGAAACAAAGTTGAAGGTGTTCAAGATTTAGAAAATGTTTACCTATAGGCATAGGATTCTCCAAGGAGGATGATTCGTATCACACGTTATTATATTTGGGAAATTAAAATTAATTTGCAGCAAATATTTTTGTGGAATGCTGCCTGGTGATATAAATCTCACTATACCGAGGAGAAAAACCACAATCATACACTGAATGACTAGGTCGGCTAAGTACGTTGGCGACATGACGTAACATTAGCATTTTTCTTCGGCAGGTTAGTGAATGCCAGTACTATGTACAATATTTATTGCTTGAAGGTACGATTCTCTTGGTGAACTAAAGATAACGTAACTATAATCGAGTTTGGGACGAATCAATGAACGATAAAGTCGAAGCATTTTTATATGATCAGCACTCTATGGAGCGACAGTCACACGCATACACTTTGCCTTTAATGTGTTAAAAATTTAACGTTGTCATCCACTAATATCGGTGAATTATCAACGGTTAGTTTTGGGTTTACTTAAATACCCGTAAAGCGGTGAAAATGTATACATTTGGTTTTATTTGTGTTGATTTTAAAGCCATTACTAATTTCCCAACTGTGTATTTTATAAATTTAAATTTATTATTTAATTTTCTACAACGAACTAAAGGATTTTAATACATTTTATGTGTATTTTATTAATCGCAGCCTCTTAGCTGCAGGTAGGGTCCTTTAAAGGACATCTTTTTGCTTCGAGAATTCTGTTAATAGCAACGTTAAATAAAGTAACGCTGAGGATTAGTCTGTAAATAAATAAGTATCGGAGAGGCTCGACCCAACATGAACCCGGAAAAAAAGTAGAAATTCATAAAAAGTTTTTAATAAAATTCCCGAAATGTTCTCTAATTCCAAAACTGTGCAGGATTTTTTCCCTTGACTCTCTGTCAGTGATTACCTTTACTACAATAAGTTACTCAAGAGTACCAATGTCATTGGTGTTCTCATTATTTTAGCTAGTGCAGTACTTTCTTCCAGGGACAGGTTTTTACAAAAAATTCCTACACCTGCACACGTTTTCGTCGATGACCCATCAGTGTATACATGAATAATAAAGCGAAACAGGCGGCCAAACAAATTATGGGTTTAATGCATTAGCTATGCAGCAGTTCCAACTACTCTATTCTGGTATTATATATACGTCAAAGTTGAGGCACGCTTTAGTTTGCTATTCATTGAAAATGTCAATAAAATCATGAAAATCGTCGAGTTAGACCAGCATGTGAGCACTAATTCCATTGTCAAGGAATTACCAATTACCAAGAAAACCCATTAATTAAAATTGATTAAAACCATTTCTATATGACTATCAAATGAAATACGAGTCTCAAAATTTGTGAAGAAATTTTATTAATTGTAAATGTACATTTCGGTGACAATTTTCAATGCTACCGCAACTATAAGAGGGTGTGGTACTGGTGCGGTCGTACCCGAGAGCGCCCGATGGTTAACTGAGGTGTGTGACAACTTTACAACGTAATTAGTTTGGCATTGAAATTTGTGAAAAAAGGAGACTCCTATTTCATTTAATAGTCAGTGCATCTTCACGTAACCCAACAATCATTAAACTACATTTGTATATTGTTTGTCTATAGAATAAGTTCGATGTATTATTGACACGTGACTTGATGCAACCTTTTGGATGCAATTAATGCCAGCGAATCTTTGCTTAAACATCACAAAATCGATCAATTTTTCATGAAAAATGGGTCATATAAAAGCCGAAAATGATCATGGCCCAATCATGAATATTCGTCCTAAATTAGCAGAAAATTATGACGACATAAAAATCCATTGGGCAAAATAGAATGTTCGGACCATTACAATTAACAATAAATTAGACTTAAGCATGCGAAGGACCAGAAGCGGCTAGAATTGGCTAATATGTATAGTGTTGTGTTTTATCAAGATAATGCCAGCCCTCTCACATTGTTATTAACATGCCAGAAGTACCAAACGCTTAGGTTAAAGGTTCTATTGCACCTGCCATGTAGTCTACACCTGACATGAAGTGATTATCATGTTTTTAAACATTTGCAAAATTTTCTTGATGGTATAAAACAGGCATCACAAGAAGCTTGCGAACGTGAGTGGGTCAGATTTTAATCAATAGGATAAAGACTTCCTAAATTGCCGTATTATGAAATTTCATTTAAAATGGATACAGGTAATCGAACAAGAGCATATATTTAATCTAAATCAGATAATTCTAATTATGTTAATTTTATCGTTAAAAAATAGTGAATAAAACCCCTTAAAATTTCATACTTGATCTAATTTAAAAAAAAATCGCAAATAGGCGGCAAACAGATATTGATTTTCTACTGTTGGGAGTTAAGGAAATATATCTGAATTATGCAGTGAATTATTATACATTACTGATACTCATTGAAATTGGTCATAATTGTTGTTTCTACAAATATTATCTCTCGAAAGGTAAAGCTAGAATAAGTTATATAAAAAAGTTTTCTTAAATAAATTAAAGGATTTTTGATTTAGTAAAATAAATATTGATATATTCAATTAAACAATATTTTAATAGATCACTTACTATGGTGTCATATTCGTGTATTATTAAATTAATAGTTGTCCTTAAAAACGCAATAACAATCACTTATATATATTTCAATAAATGTACATGTAACCAATGAAAAATATTGTAGTCAGAACATTAGTAAAGAATTTGTTTAATTAAATAAGTTATGATTAATAAATTAAAGTGGGATACATTAGTCAATTCTAATTTATAAAACCTCTATTATTGAAAACAATATTTACCTTTATACATACATATAAATGTATTATCTATCAATTTTCTTAAGAGAGATCATAATTTTAATCAAAATAAATATATTTACTAAAACCTTTATTCAATTTTTATTCTATAAAAAGTTATTTATACTTGTTTCTTGTTTTATTATGTTTCAACTTAGTGTGCGATTCCTTTCTATTAGGTAATTTAATTAGGTTTGATTTTTGAATAAGAGTTTTAGATAGCTCTCTAACTGATGGTTGTACTACATAAATATGTAAGTATGAAATATAAGCGGTGCCCATTTAAACCGAAATATTTTACAGAGAAGTATTAATTGGCACACACCGCATATATTCAGCAAGTAGTGTATCATCAAAGGCTGTAGAGGGCAACAAACCATTGCAGCATTTCTTTGATCATCGGAGCAAGTTGTCAGTTGCATGCGGCAAATTGGGATATTCTCCTTTTTTTGATCGCCTAGTCGAAGAGCGTTTACTAAATTTGCGACGATATTTAATCATTTATTCCGTTTGATCGGGAACTAAATATCGAGTGAAATTTTGCGACAATTCAAAGGGCGAAGGAAATAAATTGGTTTTGATCTTTAAGTCCGCGCATGTGGACATCATGCATTATTTACGAGACATATGTCATTTGGTGTTTACATTATGGCGGTCTTTCCCATAGCGTTTTATTTATTTTCCGTTTTAATTTAATGCGGGTGAAGTATTTCTTTTCAATCCAAAAGCACTAAAAAATAGAAATTAATTGCTTATTACTAGCTAAAAATTTTGAATTTATTTGGCAATGAAATACGTTTACTGCAATTAACGCTTTAGTATACGAGTAAACAATTAATAATTATGTTCATTAATTATAATTCACTCGGTTTATTTCACTAAATATGGATGAGAGAAACCTATATTACGATATTTGTGATAATAATCGTTGAACCGAAAATGCAATCAAAATTTGAAAAACAAACGAAGTTAATTTTAATGAAAACACCTACTAATTAAGATGCTTTACTATGTATGTAAGAAAAACAGGAAAATTAATAAAATATGTTAAATTAAAAGAAATAACCGCAATTAAATATTATACAGGGTGAGTTTTTTTCGATGTTCTCTATGGGGATCTCGGAAACTATAAGAGATAGAGAAACGGTTAAATGGGGAAAGAAGTGTAGATTTTCGAGACGAATAAAATTCCACTTTCAAAGTTTTCAAAAAAGTCAAGGGTAACTAGATATTTTGAAAAAAGTAAAAAGTGTCAATTTTTTCAAATCAATATATCTCGATTATTATAACAGATAGAAAAAAACTGTAAAGAACAAAGTTTTAGATAATTTTATGTAGATTAATAAAGAAATAATCAGAAAATTTTTATCGCCATTATTTTCCGAGATATGATGCAAACTTACATTTTTTTAAATGGAAACCATAGTTGGCTATAGCCTCATTCAAAAGGTATTTTTTTTTCTCTTTAATCCAATATGACAAATGACATAGTTATTTTTAAAAATAAATGAGTTATAGTCATTTTTAATTTTATTATAAATAAAAAATGGGTAGCCATGATAAAGATGAAAGTAAAACAATTGCAGTTGTTTATAATATTAGCAATATTGTAATTATTAGTTTTACAGAGATAAATCAAAATGAAACAACTGCATAAAGTAATTCTGTAATTATCAATATATCAATGGGAGAGATTTTAATATTAAAAAAATATGGCCAGAGTCTACTATTAATACTATTATGGCATTATTTATATCTAAACAAAAACGTTTACTTTGTTAATATCACACTTTATTTTTAAGTGACTCGAGTTTCGATCATTAACTGATCATTATCAAACTTAAAGTGATCAGTTAATGATCGAAACTCGAGTCACTTAAAAATAAAGTGTGATATTACCAAAATAAACGTTTTTGTTTAATTTTCCAAAATGTATTACGAAGTTAACGCATCAACCATTAATCAATAAATTATATCTTTTTAAAATTGAATTTATCGCTTTTAGACTATTCTCATGTAAATTGAATTAAATGTTTCAATAACAACTAGTTTATGATCCTTCACAGATTGATATAATTTTTCATATACTTTGTTTCTTACATAACAACACAGAAAATATTCTAAAACGCGTAGATCGGGAGATCTAGGTGGCCCTGGGATTGGTTTATTTCTTCCCACTTATTAGTTAGGAAAAGCATCATTTAAATAATTTGTAAAGCCAACATGTTATTAGATAGAGCACCGTCATATTGGAACCATTTTAATCTTGCTTGTAAATAAACAATCGAGCGTATCTTCAAATGTTTTCTGAAGAAAATGAAAGTAATCAGTTTCACTTAGTGAGCTGTCAAAAATATATGGACCGAGGATTATTAATCCAAACACACCATTCATTAAACCCAAATTTAATTTGTAGTTTTCTCTGTGAAACTTCTCGTGGATTGTCTTAAGTTCATCTATGTTCATTGTGGCGCTTAAAAATACCACAATTAGTGAATCGCGATTCAACTGTTCATAATATTTTTGTAAGAAACGTATTATCCTCTTGACAAATGGGTTTATACCACATACAGAAGGCCATTTGATAATTACAAAATTTTATTCTTATGCTGGTTTTTCATTTTTATTTAACTTTGTAGAACTAATAATTACAATATTGCTATTATAATAAACAACTGCAATTGTTTTACTTTCATCTTTTTCATGGCTACCCATTTTTTATTTATAATAAAATTTAAAATGACTATAACTTACTTATTTTTAGAAATAACTATGTCATATGTTATATTGGATTAAAGAGAAAAAAAATTCCTTTTGAATTAGGCCATAGCCAACTATGGTTTCCATTAAAAAAAAATGTAAGTTTGCATCATATCTCGGAAAATAATGGCGATAAAAATTTTCTGATTATTTTTTATTAATCTACATAAAATTATCTAAAACTTTGTTCTTTACAGATTTTTTCTATCTGTTATAATAACCGAGATATATTGATTTGAAAAAATTGACACTTTTTACTTTTTTCAAAATATCTATTTACCCTTGACTTTTTTGAAAACTTTAAAATTGGAATTTTATTCGTCTCGTTAATCTACACTTCTTTCCTCATTTAACCGTTTCACTATCTCTTATAGTTTAAGGACTAAAGCTTCAAATTAATAGCATATTTAAATTTGCTAGAAAGTCATTTACCAAATATTCTGGTAGATCCTTATCAATTGGTTTATGTTATTTGCACAAATTGAAGGTAAAGAACATGCGAAAGATCGTATTATAATTTAATAAAATTTAAAATATTATTATTACGCAGTTTTGCCAGGGTTTCAAAATATGATATTTTCCGTTATAAAAATAAGAATAAGAATTTATTGGTCTTTCTCATTGTTAAAAAAAAAATAAGACAAGTCAGTAACACATCATAACTAATAATAATTTTACAATGATTAGATATAGTAGTAAAAAATATTATAGTTAACGAATAACATATACCCATAATTAAAATTATAGCTAAATATTCAACTTAATGCTTTTAATTTTTGAACGCAGTTAATAAATTCATTAATATCGTAAAATGCATGTTGGGAGAGAAATGTTTTTATATATCAATTCATAAGGAAGTTTATTATATAAGTTAATTCCGGAATTATGAGGAGATTTTTTGACACATTTGTATTCGACAAATATGTAGTTATTTCGAGTTGGGTAATCATGGACATTGATGCATTTTTTAAGCTTTCCCCTGTTACAATGAATGAGATATAGTGTCTTCAAAATATATATACATGGCAAAGTTAATAATTTGCATTTAATAAATATATTTTTACATGTCTCTGTATAGTGTAAATAAATAATCGACTTAATTTAGTAGATAGACCCCATACTGTTATAATATAACTAGGATGTGAATAAACGATTGTGTAATAAATGTTGATAAGGGAATTTATATTGAATTGATTTTTTAGAAGCGATATCAAATAATATGACTTATTAATTTTTGCACAGACATTATCTATATGCTTTGTCCATCGTAGATGTTGATCTATAATTATCCCTAAATAGTTTGTCCATTCGGTTGTCTGTATTATCTTATTATCAAATGTAAAGCATATTGTTTCAGCCTTGTTGTGTATATTTGATATATGTAATATTATCGTTTGTTGAACATTTACAATTAGATTATTTTTTCGACACCATTCTTGAAATTGATCCATAACTTTAGATACTTTGTCTTTAGCCCCCTCAATGATTTATCGTTCACTACAACGGCAGAATCATCTGCATACATAAATACTTAAAAAAATAAAGAATATTAGTGGGCCAAGATTACTTCCTTGAGGGGTTCCTGTATTAATTGTGTATGGGTGTGAGAATGCATCTTTGTATTTGACAAAATATTTCCTATTGCTCAATAAAGATACAATCCATTCATTTATGAAGCCACGAAATCCTAATTTAAATAATTTGTTATGTAAGTAGTTTATATTAATAGTATCAAATGCTTTATTTAAATTAAATAATATAATAAAAGTCTCATTTTTGTCATATAAATTATTTTGGCTGCTTTCAATTAAATTTATACAAGCGGTTTCAGTAGACCGACCATGACGAAATGCAAATGGTTATCTCCATGATTTTTGAGAATACGCTTAGAAAAGCAATTGGGCGATGATATATCTGTATCGTCACATTTTTTGGGTACGGGATTAATCTATGCTATTTTGAGCGCCGTGGGGTATTTTCCTTTGGTACAAGAAATATTTATTATGTTAGATAAAAATGGAGCAATAAGATCTGCACACGCTTTAATTAATTGAAATGGAATATCATCTGGGCCGGTCGAGTTCGTGTTACGTAAATCGTTTATAACTAAAATTAATTCTGCCTCAGTTATAGGTGCCAAACAAAAAGAATTAGTGTTTAACGGAATTTTTTATGTCATTAATATTACTCAGAGGTGGGATCAGATCTTTGTCAGATTTCTCAAAATAAGTTGCAAAAGCATTGGAAACTTTATAATTACTTTCACCAGTTTCTAAATTGCATTGCTTTTTGTTTTTTAAATGAACTAAATTCCACAAAGCTTTGGCTTTATTATTTGCATTATTTATGTAATGAGAGGCATATTGTTTTTTTTTTTCTGAAATGATTAATAAGTTCAGATTTTTCCTATTACTGTTACATAGTTTTGCTAACTCGTTCCCTACAAAGATTTTATTGATGAGTTCTAAGACACTTCATCATATAATTTTTGTACCCATGGAGAAAATTTAATTTCATTGCCTTCTAAAATGCGAAACTTGCGTTTTTTTTTTATTTTAGGGAAGGCCGCTTCAAAACTCGACTTGAATTAGTCATAAAACATATTGAAAATTAAATCTACATCGTTTCTATGTGGCCATTCATTAAATACGTTATATTTCGTTAAATGTTGACGAAACTCATTTATATTATCTGGTGAAAAAAATTGACCTGTTGTATAAGTAGTTTTCTTCGGGGTTGGCATTTTTAGAATTACATGGACTAATTGAGCAATATGATCGGATAGTCCAGAATTAAAATTGTGTATCTCATTTATAATATTAGTATTATTAGTTACTATATAATCAATAAAGGTCATCGATGGTTGATCTGAATTTGGTAGTTTTTTTATTCTTGTGACATCTATAATCATTGACCGTACATTTTGAGCATGAAACAAGTTTTAGAAGATCAGTTATTTAAGTTGATTTCAACTTATCTATATTTAAATAACTGCAAATTAAAACAGTTTCGAATTCAATATGGAGAAGTATTTATGTATGTCGATTCAATGTATATAATAACTTATTGAATTGGTTGAAAAATAATTCAATGACTTCATTAGCATTATTGGGCGGTCTGTAGATAGAAATTACACACGTATTTTAGCAATGGATATACGAGTACCACAACATTCGAGTAATTTGCAAGCTTACTTACAATTTTTAGAGATTGAATTTGGTCCAGCAAGTTAGATTTAATTAAAATGGCAGTTTATTTTAACTCTAGTAGATTATCCGGTTCTATTTTTACATGTTTGAATTTTAGCAATATAATGCTGATTTTCTTCTTATAATTAATTTACTTGCTTTGTTTTACCTATAAAATAAATTAATCTTTATATTAACCTGTTATTAACATAATGTTTCTTCAAGTAGTGTTTGTGATTCAGATGACTTTTTAATCATGGAAATGATCGGAATCTGTTAGTTTTCAGCACTGTATGGTGGCAACAAAAAATCCTTGTATAATAACTACTAGAAACCTTAAAAATATATATTTGAAATTTCTGGAAGATCTTTTAAATATTACATCATTTCAATACATTCTTCAACCTTTAAATATAAATGAAAAATTGTGTTACTAAACTCATGGGTGATTGAAATATTTAACTTCATGGCACCTTTGCGTAAATTTAAAATACATAAATTGCAATTCGCAATGTTCGAGGCATTACTTAGAGTTCAGTATTAATCATAAGGGAGAAAGGAATTTCTGAAATTCATTAAAAACCATCAATATACGAGGGTAGATTGAAAAGTTTCCGGAATGGGCAAGAAAACGCAGTAATTAAACAGGTTTTTTTATTTATTTTTCAACATAGTACCCTTGCAGGGCGATACACTTTTTCCAGCGGTGCTCCAACTTTTTTAAGCCTTCAGAATAATATGATTTCGGGAACTTTGCAAAATAAGCTTTAGTGGCGTCGATGGCCTCCTCATTTGACGTAAAGCGCTTGCCTCCGAGCCAAGTCTTCATGTTTGTGAACAAAAAGAAGTCGCACGGGGCCAGGTCTGGAGAGTACGGGGGATGCAGCACCACCTTGTAGCCCAATTCAACCAATTTAGCATTGGCGATTCGTGATGAGTGGGCCGGCGCGTTGTCGTGGTGGAAGAGCGCTTTTTCCGCTGCAAAGGCCGTTTCTTCTTCAATATGCCGTTGAGTCGACGTGTATCACACCTTGCGAATCCCAAAAAAACGGTGGCCATGACCTTTCCAGCCGATGGGACAGTTTTTGCCTTCTTCGGAGCAGATTCGCCTGGAGAAATCCACTGTTTCGACTGCTGCTTGGTTTCTGGTGTGTAGTGGTGGATCCATGTTTCGTCCACGGTCACGAATCGGCGAAAAAAATCCATTGGATTACGCTTTAACAAGGCCAAACACTCTTTCGAAGTGGTCACACGATTTCGCTTGTTGTCCATAGTCAGCAAACGCGGCACCCATCGCGCCGACAGCTTCCTCATGCCCAAATGTTCGTGCACGATATTTTGCACACGTTCATATGAGATGCTCGTGGTCTCTACTATTTCGCGCAACTTCACTCGTCGATCGGCTAACACGAGCTTATGGACTTTGTCGCCCATTTCTTCATTTGTGGCCGTTTTTGGACGTCCACTGCGTGGTTCATCCTTGGTGCTCGTACGGCCACGTTTGAACTCGTTGACCCAGAAACTAATAGTCGTAAAGGAAGGTGTGGATGTGCAATGAACTTTCTGCAAAATATCTCGTATCTCCGTCGCCCTTTTCCCATCCATCCAGAAATGTTTGATGACTGCACGAAATTGGTTTTTATCCATTTTTGCAAAAGTGCCTGACTTGCTTCACAAGATATCCTAGTAAACAAAAACGAAACGACGCACGTGTCTGAAAATTTGATAGCTTACCTAAAATAGGTTAGCCTTGACAACCATCATAACAATTTCACGATACGCGCGCCATCTCTTGTCCATTCCGGAAACATATATATAGCAAATCCTCAAACATATTGTTACCAGATTTAGGGTATCAGGTAACGAGCCTAATGCCATAAATAATTACTTTTCAAATTGCCAAATGAATATGCCTCCCGCCGATAAGCAGCTTATTGATTTTTATCATAAAAATTAATGTACAGAGTTTGATCAACTTTTAATCCAATAAATGAAAGCTCTATATATGGATTTTTAATAGATATTAAATCAAATGCTACAGGTGTAGATAACATAAATGTGAAGATGGTTTTAATGTGCTGTCCAGATATTTTACCTTATATTACACATATAATCAATACCTGCATACTTGACAGTCAGTTTCCTAAAATTTGGAAAGTAACTCATATTTTATTTTTACCATAAATAAAAATCCCTCTAGATTTTGGAGATTTAAGGCTGATTCGTATCTTACCTTTACTGTTAAAAGTCGCAGAAAAAGCCATTAAAAATTAAATTTATAAGTTTATAACAAAGAATAATGTACTTCTAACTTATTAGTCTGGCTTTCGACTTTTTCATAACTGCACAGCAGCACTAATGCCTATAACAGATGATATAATCAGAGAAATAGATGGTGGAAAAATAGCGGCCTTAGTTCTGCTCGACTATTCCAATGCGTTTGATACTATCTACCATGAATTTCTTTTCGCCATTTTACATTATGTAGAGTTATCAAAAAACGCAATTACTCCAATTAGGAATTATTTATCTAATAGGAGACAATGTGTTGAAACGGATACAGGTAGATCTATTGAGATTGATATTGTCTGCAGTGTGTCACAGGGCTCAATCCTTGTTCCAATTTTATCTACATTTTGTACAAATTATCTATAACAAGATGTGTATAATATTGTTAAACTTATCTCTATGATGATGACATACAAATATTTGTTTATTTGATGCCAGTCATGAGAAAATGGAAATAAAATTATTATGTTCCCTTTAACTTTTATTTGAAAAATTTTATAATATCCACTTCCGGTTTTTGATTGTTCACCAAAAGCTTTTCAGTTTCAGTTTTTAATGATAAAACCTTAAGTATAAAGTTTCATCTCAATCGGACCATTCGTTTCTGAGATACAGCGCCCACCGACAAACAGACAGAGGAAAAATGAGGCCAAAAATCAAATCAAAATTTTAATTGAAGGTTCTGGCATTAAATTTGTCGATACCACAAGGAGACTCAGCCTAAAGATTAATTAAGATCAGAATTAATCGATTTAAGTAGCATATAAATAAATGTATTAAAGTCGCATATATTAATTTAAAACGCTTATATCCAAGTTGGCATATTTCCTTGAAGGTAAACAACTTATACTGTGCGACCTTTTAGTTCTAAGTCACATTAATTACTGTGACTGTATATGATATATTTCTTCATAAATATACTCAAATCCGCATTGAAAAAGTACAAAAAAACATTTAAGATTTGTGTATGGTATACGTGAATATAAAAATATATCGCATAAACTAAAAGACGCCAATTGTTTAAATATGAAATAGAAACATTTATTGCATTGCAAAACTTTGTTTCATAAAATTATAAGAAGCAGTAAACCGTAGTTTCTTAATTGCAGGATAAAATTTAGAACTGATGTTCATACGTTTACTTTAAGGTTTAAAAAATTATTATCACCTCCATTTCACAAATCTACATTTTTCAGTAGTAGCTTTACATTAAGTATATATAAATTATATTACAGAGTACCAATAAATCATAAATTGCTGAACATTAAACATTTTAAAAATGCCGTCAAATCAAGTTCACTTAATGTCTAAGCATACTCTAAAATTATAATTATAAAAATTATTGTCTAACACGGACTATAAAAGAGTTCCTGAAGTATATTGTGTAGAATGTATATATGTTATATTTGTCTTTCTCATACGTGCTTTATAAATGAATATTAACAAAAATTGGGACAAAAAAGTACATACATATAAAAGAAAATACAATTTTATTCAGCATGGTGAAGGGCGGAATTCATTTACATCAAATGTTCTTCCATTCAAACCCATCCTTAATAATGTTGTTTATTTTGCTGTAAGGGCTAAAACTTAGATCAATGTTTGCAAATACTGGATTTATGAGTCTGTTACTTGTAGAAATTCCATATCACTTAATAAAATACTGACATACTATGTGGTTTCAAAAATGATTTTATTATTCTACAACGATGTTTCACCAAACAGTGGATTTGTCAGGTAGCTGACTTTTTTTGGTGTAGAATATTAAAAACGTTTTTGAAACCATATACTGTGTCAGTATTTTATTAAGTAAAATCAACTTTTGTTGTTTTTAGTTCTTTTTGCTCAATCAAAATGTAAATTTTTCTATTTGCCATTTTGTATTTTTAAATTGAATTGTATAGATTTTTTTCTGTAAATAATATATTTTCATTACTATTATGATTATATTATTATTAAAGAAGAAATAATTTGTGTTGAAAAACATTTTTTTCACATAAAGAAAAGAGTGATTTTGATTGAGTGATTTTTTTAGAAAATTTTGAAGGTTTATTATTAATAATAATAAACTAATTTATTAGCGTAATAATTTGTTGATCAATAATATTTGATTAAGATTTTTGGCGCGAGGATAAAAAATGTCACAAGAAAAATGTTATAAAAAGGGCGTTTGGAGCAGAACATTTATTATATCTAAAAATATTAATAGAAAGAAAATGAAGAATTTGAAAAAAAAGATAACATAGAAATATTTGTTGAATTCAATATACATAAATTTCACGAAGAAAAATTATTGATCTGTAGAAGTAAGTCAATACATCTATGTAGAGTTTAGCAAATAATTCCATCAAACTGGTATGAAACAGCGATGAATTAAATAATGTCATATTTTCCAAATTATAAATAATAACCATTTAATAATTGTCGAATTTATGTAGACTTATATATAAGTTATAATAAAACAAATAGTATTGGTAGGTAGGAAAAAACAAAGACACTTAAGTAAAAAGTATAAATTTGTGTATCTACTGAAACAGAAGGAAAACGAAAAATTTAATAAAAAAGGGTATTTTGAATACATAAATCATAAAGAATTTTATATGGTATTTAGCATATATAAATTTTATTTAAAAAAATGCAAAAAATAAGGAAAAATTTTTAGAAGCGTAACAGTTACCAATGTAACTAAAAGCGGACGGTTTAAAGTGCAACAGATGAAAATGTAGCTCAAAATATTGCTAAATCTTTAGAGAAATATTCTCATTTATTACTAAACTGACCAGTACGTACGAAATTACCCGCCGAAACCGAAGTCCGGTACCGAATGGAACTGAGGAAAAAATCATTGAGAAAAAGAACCAACGAAAATTACTAGCTGAAATTATTAATCTAGCACCAGAAGAAAAGGAGATTAGTCGTCCTATTGGATCAGATACGAGGATGCAGCAAAAATCAGAAGTAATGGCACACTCAATAAAATAGAAACTACAGCATCAGAAGTAATACTTGATACAAATATGGAATCCACTTCAAGTACACAACGTTGTACTGGGTCAAGAAACTGCAGAGTGGAAAACGGCCTCCAAGAAAAAACAACAAGAAAGAAAAAGATAATATATGAAAATGGGCGAAAATATAAAAGATATCGTTGGTCTAGGAAAAAAGGCACCCGTACATATATACCGTCTAAACCCACAAACATATGAACAGAGTTTACTGGATCATCTAAAAAAACATAATTTTGAAGAAGTTACCTGTCGAATACAGCTCATTCAAAGTTACTGTTCCCTTTGAAAAATTAACAGAGATTGAAAATTCATCCCTGTGGCCAAAAGGAGTAATAATAGATGTTTTTTTATTCCATCTTAAAATTTATTTCATTTTAATATCTAGTGCTTAAGAAATAAGATGATATTACTAGAAACATTTTTAGCGAAAAACGACAATAAATATGACTTTGTATTTTTATGTGAGCATTGGCTTACTGAGCAAGAAGCAACAATAATTAATATAAATAATTTAACAGTAACTTCTCATTACTCACGTAATAAATTTATACACGGAGGGGTAATTATCCTCTCAAATATAAAATATTCATACACTGATCTTAATTTAAGCAGATTTTGTTTGTCCGAGATATTAATTGTATAATTTTAACTCTATATCGTTCACCTTTAGGTAATTTTAACGTATTTTTAGATGTCCTGTCCAGGGTATTTGAAAACATTAAATATCGAAAATATGATGTCATATTGACGGGAGATTTCAATGTTCGATTCAATTGTAAAGATCAACACAGGTATAAGACCTATTAAATGGCTACGGACTTGATAGTCATTTTTCTCAGCCAACCCGCAAATTAAATTGCCTAGATAATATCTTTACCAACGTAGAATTGAATATATTGTTTTCGAATACAATTGAAACTGGATTCTCGGATCACCTGGTAGTCGCTACTTCATTAATAATAATAATAATAATAACTAAACATTAGTAAGCAAACAATGTAAACAAAACACACCAAAAAAATTGTTTAACGCCATAACCATGGAAGGCAAAATTCATTTTCATAATCTTGTTGTTAGTGAAAGCTGGCAATTTTTATATAACAATAACTTAAGCTCTCATGAGAAAACAACGATATTTAATAATATCCTAGAAAATGCATCTTGCATTGCATTTCCAACAAAAATTAAAACAAGTATATACAACTAATAAATCAGAAATTCACTTTAATAATAACCTAAAATCTATGAGGGAATATCTTAAATTCATGAGTAGTGCTTGTCAACAAACCAAAAATCCAGAACATACTAAAATTGAGAATATGTACAAAACAAAATATTTAAATGCAATTAAAACAGCAAAAAATCATAAAAATCAAGTAGCTATGTGGAAAATTATTAATAAAAGCAAAGTTCCATCTAATAACGATGATTATAACATAACTGCAAATCAATTCAATACTTTCTTTATAAACGCACCAAATGTGCTGGCATCCTCATCACAAGAATCGAAAATTGATCCAATTATATTAATGTGTAGCTGTGAATGTCCTGTGAATGTCTCTTCATATTTTAACTTTCGCGGGGTTACGATCAACGAAGTAAGAGATGCAATCAATGAACTAAAGTTAAGTAAAAGTTTTGATATTTATGGGTTAACAGCTAGTATGTTAAAAGATGTAAAAAACTTAATTATTATCCCTTTAACTACACTCTTTAATTCTTGCATTAAAGAGAAAATTTTCCCTGAAATTTTGAAACTTGCAAAAATTATACCAATTTTTAAGAAAGGTAACCAGAATTGTCCATCAAACTACAGGACAATCAGTTTATAGCCGATAATATCAAAAATTTTTGAAAAATTACTAAAGAAACAGTTAATTAACTAACTAAAACAAAATAATATATTAAATAAACAACAATTTGGATTTCGAGAGGGGACAACTGATGCTATTATACATTTTGCTGACTGGATCATTGATTGCTTTGAAATAGGCCAATGTACAACTGCTTCCTTCCTTGATCCAACCAAAGCCTTCGACTGTGTATCACATGAAATACCATTCTACTGCGAAAACTGTATGTCTACAACATACATCCTGACAGTTGCAAGTTATTGTCATCATACCTTCAAGAGAGAAAACAAATTGTATTTTATAACAATTCCTATTCACAAGTACTACGTAATACTACTGGTGTTCCGCAGGGAACAATATTAGGTCCAATATTGTTATCACATAAAAGATCATAATATAGTTCTGTACGCCGATGACACCATTATAATTACAAAAGATTGCAACTTAACGTCATTGGAATTGCGCCATATTTCCATAATGTCAGTTGTATCGCGATAGTTTCGCAGCAACCAATTAACTCTAAACACAGGAAAAACTCAGAAACTTTTTTTCTGTCCAAACCAAGGCTAAAGATATACCCCACACTCAATTATTTTCCTACTACGCAATATGGCTAATACCTTAAAGTGTGAGGTACTAAGAGTAGCATATTTTTCACTTTGTCAATCGCATATGGCGTATGGATTACTAATATGGGGACATTCTCTAATTTTAAAAAGAATATTTTCGCTACAACGTAGGGCGGTGCGTATTATAGCAGGTCTGCCTTATCGACAATATTGTAGAACTGCATATACTACAAATAACATACTAACATTATCCTGTATGTATATTTTGGCTTGTTTGAAATATATAAAAACATCTGAAAATAATCTGGTCAGACACGAATCCAAACATAAATACTACACAAGAAAGAGAATGAACCTTTACCCAAGTAAACATAGATTATTTGGCTCTCGACATGCAACAAATTATTTTGCAGCGAAATTCTACAATATTATTCCCCTCTATATCACACAACTACCCCGATAGAAATTTCTATCTTGCATAAAAAATATTTATTGCAAAATGCATTCTATGATTTTGAAGAGTACTTAGGCAGTAATTTTATAGACATACGGTTTTGATACGCAGTTATGATTAAATTATTTTTCTGTGTATCATGTTATCAAAGTGTTTGTACGTAATCTCTCAGATATCTCAATTTTATCCTATAACTATTTTATACAGTTTTATAGTGTTTTTATCTACTTATTTATTTATTTAATTAATTATTAACTTATTTTGTATTTATTTTTTCAACTTAATTTTATTGTCATAACTATCTAGCTTTATCTATTAACATCATTCATCACTAACAATTTCTTTCTTTTAACCATTTAAATTTTATTTTTTTTTATTTTATTTTTTTTAATTACTTAACTATTTATTTATTTTATTGTTTTTTATTTTAAGTTTGATATCTAGTTTTTATATTATATCTATATTTAATCTTTTTTATATGACTTTTTTATCTTCAAGCATTATGAAATATTTATTTCTAGCTTTTATATTTATATGTTATACCTCTAGCTTTTAGACAAACAAATTATTTCTGCCTAAAGGGTAAATGGATGATTAGTTAATATATGGTTTCAGCAGGAAGGAGTTTAATCGCATCGTTAGAGAGCGTTTAGATAGGACATTTAATTATTTCATTATTACGGATTGAAAAATTGGGTACTTATGAATGGTCTGAAAGTCCTAACCTTAATCCACTTGGCCATGGGGTTATTTAAAGTAAAGGGCTTATGTTAACAGATTAAAAACATTGTAAAAGTTAGATAAATCCAAGAGATTCAGAGAATTCCACGTAAAGTAATAATCAATTTCAAAAGAGAATTTACAAACCGACTTGCCTATTATGAAGAAGTAAGCTGTGATAGGTATGAACACTTAATACATTGAGTTTAGTTTCGTTTACACGGTACTCCCAGTTTATTTTACTGTTTGCTAAATCATTTATTTTTATTGAATATAAAGACTACTAGTTACTATTAGCCTTTGGTCTTTTTCAAATACTTTTTGATTAATATAATAATTTAAAAATTTGAACTCCCAATTAAATGATATATTCCAAACTAATATAATATAAAGAGTATTTAATAACAACTTATTATTTCCGGTTAAACTGAAATTCAAAAAAAAAAAAATAAAAACCAATAAATAATTTACTCTAAAACCTACATATTAATTTACCAAATTGTTGGTGCTTTGAAAAATGATTTAATTTAACATATAAATAATTAGATAATCCGTTAGGTTAGATACTACCGTCCTTTATCTTTATCATTGCATTATACACTTAACTGATAGGTTGTGGTTGGCAGGAAAAAATAATAGGATGATTTTTAAATTACTCTAGATATTACCATAATGGTGCCATCTATTATTTTAGCATTGCACTAAGATAGTAGATGGCACCTTTAAAGTAATATTTTGACTTACGCAATTTGCAATTGGGCTGTCCGTGGCTTTTGTTGACAGCGAACAATAAATAATAATATTACTTTGTTTCAATAAATAACATTTTCTGGAAGCACGGATTTTTTCATTTATAAGAGGCTATTGGGTTATCTTTACAAGGTTGCGTCTTTAACAGTAAAAATCATGTTTTAAATAATATACGTAGTGATATTTAAAGTGTTTTTTTAATATTGCTGGAAGAAGCTTAATCAGTTCATCTCAAATATATTTGATAATTTAATTAGAAAGATTGGTACACAATTGCCAAAGCAATGTAGGAATTTCACTAGTAAAACTTATGAATTAAAAACAGTGAATTTTGTGCGTAAATCATGATGATCCCGAAAATAGAATGAGTTTTGCAATTATAAATTATCAGTTAGTGAAAATATACATATTATATTTTTTACGCAATGGTAAAAATGGACCTAAATGATAATAATGAAAGTTTTTATACTAAAAAACAGTGATATTCACATATTTATATTGTTACATCAATAATGGCTACTAAAATTGTCAAGCAAAAAAAATCTTCGGAAAAACATGTGCGAAGCCAGGAGACTATCCGGATATGACTAACTTTATATACCTCCCATGGCGGCTTGCGTTGAAAGTTTTAACAAAATATGTTAGCTGGAACCACACTAAAGTGATGATTTTTGTTGTACACGTACACGTATGGCTCATTAGTTATAAACTCGGTCCTGCCTTCCTGTACTCGACTTCTGCTCCTCGGAGTTAACCAGGTGAAGTTGTAACAATTTCGCTTGTATACACCAAGTAATAAGAACTAAGTATGCACTTTTTGGGTTGTACCTTCTTCGACTGCTCACAAACGACTCTCCCATTGAACATCGATTTACGCGCAAGTGTGGTATGGGGGTAAACAAATATTTGTATGTTTTCAATGTTTTTTATCTATTTTGTAATAACTACCGTTTTTTTATGGAAGTATGATAAATAATAAATAATCATAATCATATTTGGAAAAATGTGAGAAACTTATCTATTACCGCCTTTAAATTGTATTAACCCAGATAAATTTAGTAAATGTGAGTATTCTATCGAAATAGGAGGATTTACCACACACGGTAATTTTAATTATGGATAGGAAAATATTGTTGATTGATAGTTTCATATTGACCTATACAACTTGCATCTTGTATCCTAAAAACGAATATGTATTTAATTGAAATTCGTTTAAATTGAACTCTATAAATCTACTCTAGTATCTATGACTTTAGGAGCGAAAAAGACAGTACGCGGATCTTAACGCCAAAATTCATTCATTGTTTATTCTCAAATAACACATATATCTTAATAGTTTCTTCTAAAGCCTATGAATTTAATTATCTATCAGTAGAAACTGCTTGCGATTGACCTTATATTCCTCTAAATTTACAATAATTTGTGTTGATGATTTTTGTTTTTACATTTGCAATAGTCTTGGCAAAGGTTTTTCAATTGTCACTAAGTAATTAGTCTTGTTATTTATCTACGATCGTACAGAAAGTAGACGCTTTTTGCATCATTTTTCATTGTAAAAGTGGCTTTTTAAAGCACTCGTGCTTTTTTACGTTTTTATTGCACGGTAATGTCAAACTGTTTTTATTGCACAGAAATGTCAAATTTGACAGATTAATATATTGTAGTACAAATTTTCGACGAAAATCTTAATTTTTTATTAATTGATACAAATAACTAATACACTATAAATAAAATATGTAATACAAACCAAATGACAGATTTAAGAACTCTGAAGATTTCATTTAATGCAAGTCAAGCGATTACAATAAAGCGAAAATTTTTTCCATAAATAATAATGGCGGCCGACATTTGTGCAACTTGTTTACTGGTTGCTAAGTAACGCTTTCATTAGTGCACTGCGGGTAAAATATGTTTATCTACGACTAATATATAATGTATGTATTATACTTGTGATTTTTGCAGTATAATGCCATATATTATTCTCTTAGGGAATAATGACTAGGGATTAATAGTCATTATTCCCTCGTGCACTCCAATCAAAAAATTTCTCAAATTAAATACCATGGAAACAAAATACACAAACTGAAAACAGTCAGTGTCAAGCGCGTAGTGTTTGTGCATTTCTAATGAGATTGATGAAAATGAAGAGTCTTTTACTTGTACACCTCCAGAAATTGTACAACTAGCTGCAGCAACAACATCTACCTTGATACCGGAAACATCGAAATCCATTTATAATAAAACGTACGCAACCTTCAACGAATGGCGTCTTCGAAAGAAAGCAAACTCATTTTCCGAACATGTTCTGCTGGCCTATTTCGCTGAATTAAGTGCAAATTACAAACCTTCTTCATTATGGTCATTTTTTTCAATCATTAAAACTATGTTGAGAATAAATCATGACGTTGATCTGGAAAAATATTGCAAACTACGAGCATTTTTAAAAAGAAAATCAGAAGGATTTCAACCAAAGAAGTCTTCCACTCTGACCCCGAAACAAATAAGAACATTTATTGACAAAGCTCCTGATAAAGTTTTTCTTTTACATAAGGTAAATATACCGAATTTAATCTGACTATTCAAAACTCATATTCTTATTTGCTTCAGGTTATATTAATTATTGGAATTATGGGTGCATGCCGCTCAAACGAGCTTTATGAAATGAATATTGAAGACGTGAAAGATCATCAAACACAGTTATTAATAACAATACCCAAGACTAAAACCAAAATTGTACGAACATTCGCCATAAACAGTACGTTTTACAATATTGTAAAGAAGTACATCAATCTCCGTCCGTCACATGTAAAAATTAATTCATTCTTTCTAAATTATCAAAAATCAAAATGTACAATACAACGTATAGGAAAAAACAAATTTGCAGATATTGGTAAACAAATTGCCAAATATTTAAAATTGCCAAATCCTGAAACTTATACCGGCCATTGTTATCGCAGATCATCTGCCACTCTGTACATTGATGGAGGAGGCGATATAACTGGATTAAAGCGTCATGGGGGCTGGAGATCTACACAGGTAGCTGAAAGTTACATTGATCAGTCTATAAGAAACAAGACAACTACAGCAGATACTATTGCTAAACAGATAAATAGTAATGAAGCATCTTCTTCCTCTTCAGCAACCGAAATTCCAAATATTTGTATTGAAAACTCTTCCAAATCTATTGATAGTTCTCGACCAATTCAATTTATTAATTGTACCATTGCTAGTGTTATGGTATTGAAAAATAAAGTTGTTCGTTAAAACAAATTAATAAATTAGTCATAGATAAAGTAGAGTATACTACTCGCAATAATGGCTATTATTACCTCGGAATGTTACTCCCTCGCCGCTTACGCGGCTCGGTTCATAAATGTTCCTCGGGAATAATAGCTATCATTATTACTCGTGGTATAATCTACTATTTCATTAATTGAATTATTGAAATGACATTAAAATATTACTCATAGGAATATATTCTTTGAAATCCTTTACGATCGAAGATAAAAATGTGTAAGGCACACGTGTAAAAAGTTTCTTTATTGAAGCATCACTTTTTACACTTGTACGTTAAATAACTATTATCTACGATCGTACAGAAAGTGGACGCTTTTTGCATCATTTTTCGTTGTAAAAGTGTTTTTTTTTACGTTTTTATTGCACGGAAATGTCAAATTGTTTTTATTGCACAGAACTGTCAAATCTGACAGATGATTATAGCACAAAATTTCAACGAAAAACTTAATTTTTTATTAATTTATACAAATAACTATTCAACTTGATAATATAAACGAAATGGCAGATTTGGAAACTCTGAAGATATAATTTAATCAAAGTCGAAGCGATTACAATAGAGCGAATCTTTTTACCACAAATAATAATGGCGACTGACATTTTTGCATTATTTACTGATTGTTAAGTAAGGTTTTCATAAATGCACTATGGGTAAAATATGTTTTCATTAATTATATAATTGAAATGACATTAAAATATCATTTATATGAACATATTCTTTGAAAATTGCTGCACGATCGAAGATAAAATTTTGTAAGGTACACGTGTAAAAAAAAACCAAGATGGCGCGCAATCAAAATGGTAGCAAGATTTTTGCCTGTTATTTTCACTAACTGATAATTTACAATTGCAAAACTCATTTTATTTTCGGGATCATCATGTTTAAAGCACCAGATTCTCTTTGTTTAATTAATTTTTCTAGTGAAATTTTCTTACATTGCTTTGGTAATTGAGTCCCAACCTTTGATATATTTGAGATGAACTGATTTAGCTTCATTCAGCAATATTAAAAAAAACACTTTAAATATAACTCCGTATACTATTTAAAATATGATTTTTTACTTTTAAGGAAACAATTATTTAATTCAGGGGCTCTCCTGTTCGTAGTTAAATGAATGGAGAAAGCTCTATATCTTATTGAGTAATATGCAGCTAGTTTGTGCGACATCAGGTGATTTAAGACAGTTTGTCGCACAAACTAGCTGCGTATCATTCAATTATACATAGAGCTTTCTTCATTCCTTTACATACGAGCAGAAGAGCCAGTGAATTAGTGAATTAAATAAAATAATTTCAATTGCCATTGACAATGGTTTCCCCCCCAACCTCATTCAAAACTTAATAAACAAAGAACGTCATCAAACCACAAGGGTTTTAATTTATCCAAGAATACCTAATTTAAATAAATATTTCATTCCACTCACATACTTTAGAAAGAAAGACAAGAAACAAATTGCTAAAAAACGAATCATCAAGTAGCGTTTAAACCTCCTGAAAAAAAACATGTTATTTAATGCAAAAGATAAAGTCGATCCTGTTGTGTATGAGATAAGTTGTTCAGAATGGAATAATGTGTATGTAGGTCAAACAGATCGAAGTTTATCAACTCGTTTTTAGAAACATTATCGTGCTTTTCATCGTTCTCTATATCCTTAAAAGTCAAAATCCATAATTCATTCTCCTCTTTCTTTACTCCCGAACAAGTACACCCTCAAGGCTCTCCCCTGTCGCCTCCGAGAGGCGAAACTCGAGTCGTGCTGTGTTGTTTATATTTATATAATTACGTTGTGGTTAAAACATAGTGAATTATGCAGTTTTTATCAAGTCTGAGCTCAGATCCAGAAGTAGAAGGTCTTGATTGTTCTTCGCGGAAATCACCTACCAGTTGATCCACCAATCTCTTTACAAATTTCACCACTTGAGCGACTTTCTCAGAAAACAATAACTTGCAGCATATTGGTCCGCTCGATCAAGACCGCCCATTGATGTAGTATAATTTACAACAACTTTTGGCTTTTGAACATCTTGCTGCTCTCCTCTTCTTCCAAATCTTTTTTTTGTGACAAATCCAGCAGAGTCATTCGTGCTTAATAATGTCACTATTCTTTTGTCCTTCCAAGATAAAAACAATGTCTTTCCCTTTTTGTATGCAACAGATTTGTCTTCGGAAGACAATTTTGGTTTTTGATTGAATCTGGTAATCCTTTTCTGTTGATCTTTATTGTCCCCGTTAAATGGCGTTTCATTTTCAACAATTTATCAGCTAATTGAATACTAGTGTAGTATCTATCTGTGAACATATGACAGCCCTCTGCATCGGGTATATTAGTTAACAATTTTTGATTCAGGTGTAGAGGAATTCTGGAGGTGACAGGTCGTTCTGGTTTAATGAGATTTTCAGATGTAAAACTTCCGTAATAAGGAAGGATATTGTATACATATCCAGTTTCGGAATCCGCCAAAACATAAATTCTTATGCCCCATTTTGTCGGCTTATTTGGATTATAAGTTATAAAAGAAATCTTTCCTTTGAATTTTACAACTGACTGATCTACACATATATTTTTGCCTGGTATGAAAATTTTGAATTTATGTACTCCAGGAAATGGCTAATGCGTTAAATTCGTGTTCTTATATCTGTTTTTCGAGGATCTATTGCTTTTAAATGCAACATCCAAAATATTTGGTTAAATCATCGCCTTGTAAATATAGTAGAAAAGTTAAAATAAAATAACACAGTTGGGAGTGTTTCACATTATTGTTGAGCACTGCAACATGTTTCGCCACACAGTGGCTTCATCAGGCAGATGAATAATTATTCATATACATGTTGCAGTGTTCAACAATAAATGTGAAACCCTCCCAACTGTGTTGTTTTATTTCAATTTGTTATGAAGATTTATCATGTATCCGCCTCGTCAGTTTAATAGTAGAAAAGAATGGTATCCTAGAATTATCCTTAGATGACCAATATTCTTGTATATTTGCTAAAGGCATCGTTCCCATATTTAGGATAACACCCAAAAATGCACGGAATTCTTCCTAACTTGTGTCATGCCATGTGGGCCATATAGAAATCTTACTAAGAATTTTATCCTTCAGTCTGCTTTTAAAGTAGTTGTTAGTATCTTACACTATTTCATCAACAAGTTCTTCAGTAAAGTACAATTTGAAAAATTGTACAGGTTCCTTGAAGTTCGTAATTTGCGGTCCTGGTAATTTCTATCACGTTGAAAAATTGATATTTTGTAGCGGATCATCACTTCCTGTAATATCGGTCCATTCATTGTTTTCCGCAGAAACAACTTCTTCGTCTTCAAAATCGGATTCTATAAAGTGAGCTCTTTGTCTTTTTGTCGCTATTATTAGGTTACTATCATCACTATCAGAAGCATTTTCTTTACGTTAACTAAAATTTCGCTTAGGTTATCTCTGTGCAAAACAAAATCGAATTTATCTTCTACATCACTATTTTCACAACTTCCGACAAATTTTTCACTTTCCATCTTCACGGCACAAGGGCTCAAAACTTTATGAAAACTAAATATTTTTGGTTTGAAAAAAGGCATATTGTATCACTTTCCTAAAGTAAACATAAACACACGCTTCAATTTATACAAAGCATAATTAATAGTTCGTCCTTTCTGAGTCATTTATGTTTGCTTTTGACAGTGATATCGTATGTTAGCAAATTGATTTCAAATATTTCAATTTGATTAACCAATAATCTGTTGCCGTTGGAGTTTCGCTGTTTGAGAGGGCCTTTGGTAATTCTACACACAAGCTGCATAGGTAAGCTGTGGCCAATTGATCTTTTTAGGTAAATGAGGGCTATCTTAGACTTTGAGTTGGTCGAGGAATACAACTTCGATATCAAAGCATTGTCCTTGTTAAATGCACAAGAAAGACTTTTTAACCAATTTAGATGCCAAACCGAGGTAATCAACCTTATCTTGTAGGGCAGAGGTGTCCAAACTACGGCCCGCGGGCCAAACCCGGCCCGGCAGGCGATTTCATCCGGCCCGCCAAGGATTTTGAAAAATTTCGTAAAATATAAATGTGCATTCGGTTAGAATGAGCACGGTATCACGCTCGAAAAAGTACAGTCTGGTATTCAAGTTTTTTCTGTATTCTGCGATACGACTCGGCCGCTCGACTACATTCAACTGCAGTGCCTGCAAAGCTACGAGATTGTCCACGACAAACCAAAAATTCGTCGGCCGCGGAGCTTATTTACATTCTTTACAGTTGATATATTGTAAATTGGTATGTTCAGATTTATATTTAATATATTATAACTAAATTATTATGTTAATATTATTTTTTAAAGTTGAACATGGAAACAAAAAGAAAAAAAGTAGATGACGAGTGCCGCGTTTTTAAAGAAGAATGGGGATTCAAATATTTCTTTGTGCAATCGCAGTCAAAGAATGGCAAAGGTATATGTGTAATTTGCAATGACACTGTTGCTGTAATGAAGGAATACAATTTACGTCGGCATTATGAAACAGAACATGCTTCAGCTTACTCACAATTTAAGAACAAGCAGCGTACTGAAAAATTTGAAAAAATGAGTCGTAGTTTGTCTTCTCAGCAAAATCTTGAAAGTTGCTTATTTGTTGGCGAAAAAAGGGAAACCCTTTATGGATGGAAACATCGTTAAAGAGTGTATGATGGAAGCTGTTGGGGTATTATGTCCGGAAAAGGTGAAACTTTTCAAAACGATAAGTCTTTCCCGCAATATTGTTGCTCGTCGAATTGACGATATTGGCAATAATATACTCCACCAGATTTCTGGGAAACCACAGCGTTTCACTCACTATTCTATCGCGATGGATGAATCGATTGATGTTAGTGACACCTCACAACTTTTAGTATTTGTTCGTGGAGTTGACGACGATCTTAATGTCACCCAAGAATTAGCATCGGTTAACAGCATGCATAGCACTACAACTGGAGCAGATATTTTTAAGGAACTACAACAGACGTTGACCAAATATAACTTGGACTGGAATCGACTCCAAGGTGTGACAATTGACGGAGGAAGAAACATGTCGTGACACGTAAATAACTTGAATTTTAAGCTCCAAGGTAAAAACAACTTAATTTGTAATTTATTCGAGCAAATCAAAGCATTCAGAGCCAAGCTGATATTGCTCGAAAGTCATATGAATGAATGTGAAAAATTTAGTACAGAAACTGACGAAAGATTTCCCACTATATTTGCAGTAAAAGTAATGGCGGATTTAAAACTAGAATTTCAAAAGCGTTTTTCTGATCTTGACATAAATTCAAGGGAAATTCGGCTGTTTCAATATTCATATGACTGCATCGTTGGCGACGTTTCAAGTCAGTTTCAAATGGAAATAATTGATCTTCAAGCTAGCGATCAAATCAAGAACAAATACAAGGAAGGAAACTTGATCGATTTTTACAAATTTTTGGACGCAAAAGAGTTTCCAAATTTAAAGCAATTGGCTGGTAAATTTATTTCTATGTATGGCACTACCTATATGTGCGAATAAACTTTTTCCAGGATGAAGTATCTGAAATCTAAATATAGGGCAATTTTATCGGATGATCATTTGCAATCATTGCTAATAATTGGTGTTTCCAATTTGAATCCCAACTTAGAAGAAACTCTCCACGAAAAAACCCAGTTCCACCATTCCCATTAAAAATTGCATGAAATAATTTTATAATAATATACTTTAGACATGTTTGTTTAGTATTGTTATATCTGTAATTTACTATAAAAAATAAAATTCAATGCTGCTTTACTTGTAATAAGGTTTTTTAATTCACATATTTACAGTGCTTGGCCCCCGCTAATGAATTTAAATACCAAACTGGCCCTTGCAGCAAAAAGTTTGGACGCCTCTGTTGTAGGGGAATAGAAGACTCTTCGAAAGTAAGTTCCGGGGATCGACTCTACAGAATTCCCCTTTACGAAGAAAATCACAAAATCCTGATTAAGAATTCTATGTAATTTAGCCTCTTCCACTTAAGGCTTTAATCTCCAGCCCACACTAAAATGTAATACTAGAAATAATTCAATGCAATCAAGTATCTATAGTTAGGAAATATACATTTGCCATTAAACATATTTTATTAGTGTAAATTAATGGCGACAACTAGCAGTTATGTAATTCAATGCCTGGCGATCCTTTAGTACGAAAAACAGTTATTTTAACTGTTAGTTGGTTTGGTAGTTTTTAATTATAATAATGTAAAACTGCGGTGAAGAAACACTCAAAATAATTAATTCAAATTATTAATTTTATATTTTTTCACGATAAAAGACGAAGTTTTTTTGTTTCTTTTTAATAATTTTTATTGTTGATTTTTGAAAGGTAGTGCAAATTTCAGTTATTAGATTATATATATTTTATACAGTATTTATTCAAAATAATAAAATCTACTTCCATCCTATCATTATAACTTATATGCCACTAAGATCAGAATAGCACAATACGTGGGTCGCGACGTGCTTTCATCATTTAAACCGTAACTTCAGTTAATTTACATAATATGTGGTTCAATAGTATTATTATATATTATGGTCTTTTGTATCGAATAGATTCCATAATCCCGATTCACAGTAATTGCAGTTCGTTATGTCTATATTCGCTTCGAAAACTTTCCTAATTGTAAACAATTTTGCCTTTATTCCACATAAGTGAATTCAGGAAAATCCTAGGATTTAATAAACACCTATTGCTGGATTTTCTCGATTAAAAAAATAGTGGAAATTCCGGGAACTGGCGTTGAACCGTTTATTCTAGTCCACAGAATAAATGTTCAATTGTAAATGTTACTAATCACATTGCAACTTTGTATTCACAGTGGCTTCCTAGTCAATAATTTTTCGTTGAACTGATGATCATAGAGATATTTTTATTTCTGCATTATTTATCCATTCGAATGGATGCGATGCGGTGTATTTAATTAACAGCAATCTATTTGTTGCACTTAGTAACTCCATTAACTAATAATAATACGGCAACAGTTGCAGTGTTTTCCGGCGTGTTCATAAAAATATAAAATACACCATACCCCAGGGCTTTAACAGAAAAGGACGACCACGCAGCGCAATAATGTATATCAGGAATAAAGGTGGAAATAGTCCGTGAATGTTTATCTACTATGTCCCGAGAACATTTTTTCCGACTTTATTATCCACGGATATTCGAAACATTACTTCATACAAATGAATTATATCCGACAGAATAAAATAATTTTACAGCATCTATTCAAATTGCCGTTTAATCCTCCTAGCAGAATGTTGGAAAAATGCTAATTGATTTCGGAACTGCGAGAGTTGGGACAAGTTTTCTATTTACGATGACTTTAACAAGCACTATAATTTTATTTAACGTTATTTAACCGCCACAGAAAATTCTGTTAAAACTACCAGACAAAGTTGAAAACTTTCTGTTGTTTCAGTTCTTTCCCGTCTGATATATGCATTGAGCACCATTAAAATGATTTAATACAAATATGTTAATTACAATTTAATATTGAATAAAACATACGGAAGTTATTGATGGTTGTTAAATTTATAAATAATATAAAAAACTTTAAAAGCTAATTACATATAATGCAAAGAATTTAAACTAAATGTTTAAAATGTTTGCTTTTATACATAAATATACATTTGACTGCATCCAATTTTAAACTACGCTACATACTTTTGTACGTTCATTTTCTAATTAACACTTTGAAAAAAAATCATCAAATCTCTTTTACGTGCGTTTCCCTGCGAATAACGCCGGATCCTCTATTCAATACAGCACGGACTGTAAAAGGCTGCTGTAAATCACTAATTTGAGATTGACTCTCCTATACGGTTTTAGCGATTGTTTTCTAGTATTATTAAAAGGCTTATTGTTCAAATTGTGAGCTGTATAAATTAAACAGTCTGGTCCTTTTTATGTTCATTATGTAAAGCTAAATATAGGTATAATATGTAGAGTTTGTACCCGTTAGGCTCAGCTAACCTAGCTTTTCATTTTCAAGGTCCCTTATTTATTCTATTTATATATAGTAGTATGTGAAAGAAAGTATTGCTTTAGTCAATGTTGCTCAATAATGAATCGTAGTGGTCGCCCATTCATCTACAGACCAGAACAAATTTTGTTTGGCATTGTTATTCAAGCGCCGTACAAATGTTATTTTTGGAGATTTCTTTGTATAAGTAATTATTTGTTATCATTTATTACTATATTGTAATGGATTTGTTGTTTAAGCATTCTAAAAAAATCACTATCAACATTACTTAAAGCTATTAAAAAATAGTATATGTATATATATAAACCGGGTGACCCATTTTAATAAATCCACTGGTATATCTTGACACATATGCGTCCTACAAAAAAATGTTCCAAATAAAAGTGTGATGGTTACGAAAGGGCCACCTGATCCTATACAAATTTTTTCACCCCCACCCTCCAGGGAGCGGGGCAGGGGGTCAACTTTTATATCTTAAATGGAAACCCTTATTTTTTATCGCAGGTTCGGATTCTGCATAAAAAATATGAAGATTTCATTTCAACTTTTTTTTTTTCGAATTCGTGATAGATGGCGCTGCAATCGCAAAAATAACATTAATCAAGTAAAAATGATAAAATGACGATAAAATTGTCACTTTTAATTGTTCGCCATTGAAATGGAGTGCGTCATCTTATCGCGTAGGGTCAATGTACCAGTGAATGGCTGGTTATTCTAGCAAAATTGTTGACAAAAAGATGCTAAACCGCGCCCCGTTTACTTCCTGGAAAATGAAAACAAAACGTTCAAAACATTGTGGCGGGAATGAAAACAAACCATCTGACGAAAATCATAACAAAAATTCTGACGAAAATCAAAACAAGCAATTTTCCAAGAATGTTGTTTAGTTGCAATTAGTTTTCCGGACAGTTCGTACAAAAATGCGGAGGCTCGTGACGTGATAATTGCATTATCTGACAATCAACCGAAATGGTCGATTATTCACCGAATGAAAAGGTGGATATTCTCCTTGTCTTAGGAGAATGTCGGGGTTCTTATCGAAGAGCTGCAGCGTTATATCGACGACGATTTCCCCGACGACAACGCCATCCAAATCATTCAGTGATTCGCCGGATTGAATTGAGATGTAGAAGAATAATTATTCGACGCCAACGAAGGCGAAACACCATCGAGGATCATCGTATGAATCCGCGCGTTATCACCATTCTGGCGATGGTTCATTTGAACCCTCACATATTAGTTCGCGAGATCCAGAACCAAAGTGGCATCCCGAGAGAGACTGCGAGGAGGTATTTGAAAAACGCAAAGTATCACCCGTACCACGAATCCTTGAATCAGGCATTGAGTGATCAGGACCATGAACAACGGCGATTGTTTTGTCAGTGGGCAATACAGCAATTGCAAAATGACGTAAACTTCTTCAAGTTCGTGATGTTTTCCGACGAGGCTACAACGGGTTGTTGAATTGACACAACAGTCACTATTGGTCGCCGGTCAACCCTCGGTGGATGCAGTAAGTGGATCATCAACACCGCTGATCTGTGAATATATGGTGCGGCATTGTCAACGGGTACTTGATCGGTCCATATTTTTTTGAGGGTACCGTCAATGAAGCGAATTATTTACATCTGCTTTAAGAGGTCCTACCCGGTTTACTCGACATAGAGACAAGGATCAGAATGTGGTTTCAGCAAGATGGCGCACCTCCACATTTTGCAATCATCGTGAGGACCCATTTGAACGAAACGTATCCTGGCAGGTGGATAGGGAGAAGGGGTCCAGTTGGATAGCCAGCAAGGTCGCCAGATCTGACAGCGCCTGACTTCTACCAACCACCAAGGCTGACATGATTCGAAGGATCCAAACAGCGTGCAACAATATTCCGCGCAACACTCTTTTGCAGACAGTTAGGAATTTTGAACGCCGAATTCAACTTTTCCAGAGGGAGAACGGTGCGACGTTCGAGCATCTCATTGATTAAATGTCCCCGACATCTGTAAATAATAAACAGATAAAAATTGGTTGATTTGATTTTAGTGAGACGGTTAGTTTTCATTCCCGCGACAATGTTTCAAATGTGTTGATTTCATTTTCCAGGAAGTAAACGGTGCGCGGCTTAGCATTCTTTTGTCAAAATTGTTGCTAGAATATCGGTCTTTTTCAAGGCTAAATGATGTTCGAAATAGGGTAGATGTACCAGTGAATGGCTTTCGCATTAGAGTGACAAGGATAGACAATACATTTTAAATGGGTGGCCATTTACTGATACATGATCTTAACCGGCGATTCACTGGTGCATTGACCCTACGCGATAAGAAGGGGTGACAAAGGGGAACCCATTGGTAGACCATCGGTTTGACCGTATATTAAATTGTTGAATTCAAAATAATTCTGGTCTATGCAGAGATATTTATGAACAATTTTGAACAAAACCTATTTAAACAACCAATCACTAAAAATATATTTTATTGGGCTAGGTACGTCGATGACATTTTTTGTATTTGGACAGGAACAACACGTCAATTAGATTCATTTAAACAGTATATTAATTCCATAAATAAAAACATTCAGTTTACCACGGAAATAGAAGTAAATAATAGTTTAAATTTCTTGGATTTAACCATTACAAAAATAAATAAAAAAATAGAATTTAAAATTTTTAGAAAAGACAGTTTCACAGACACAATAATTCCAAATTCATCCAATACCCACCATAGAATCAAGTACAGCTCTTTCCATTCCCTCATCCATAGACTAATCCACATTCCACTCTCCGAAAGTAATTTTAAACAAGAACTAAAAACAATTAAAACGATAGCATAACAACGGATATAATCAAAACATTATAGAAAACTTAGTAAAAAAGAAAAAATTTAAACAATTGCAAAAATATTTTTATGCGCCGACACGTACAGCCCCCCAAAAATGGCACAAGTTAGAATTTGTAAAAAATCTTTCAGAAAACATACAAAAAAGTCTTAAAGGGTACGATTTTAATATTATTATGTCTAATCCAACTAATATTCAGAAGTTGCTGGTAAACAATAAATCCGTGCAGAAAAAACTGGACAAGTGCGGAATATACCAAATTAAGTGCGGGGATTGCGACTCTGTGTACATCGGACAGACTGGCAGAAGTTTTGAGACACGATTATCGGAGCATAAGAAGTCAATACTACACAAAAAAACTTCAACAGGGCTAGCGCAACATTGCATCGAGAGTAACCATTTTTTTGCGGATAATAATCTAACAATTTTGTATTCAGGTAATAAGGGACGTAACCTTAATCTGCGAGAGTGCCTAGAAATCCATAAAGCTATTAAGCGCGGAAAAACCACGCTTAACAATTTCGAGGAAATTTGGAACTCGCCTATTTCGGCCGCCCTTATTACCTGACCTTTAATTAGTATATATACCGGCATAATGTTATTTTTTGTACATATCTCCTTGAGAATGACTTATAGTCGAAACTAGTCGGAGAATAATAAACAACAAGTGAAATCATACCAAGTGTTTTAATTCATCTATCAAATTAATTCAAAAATGATTCACCACGGGTTAAGTGAGAAATTAATTAATCATAAATTATTTTGTTTGAAACTTATATGAATGGTAGAGTATTATATATTTTGCACTGAGATCATTTTTTTTACAATATTTGGGATCATAATTGGTGTTTTAGTATATTGATTATGTTATGTATTGAAGGGTATTAGGAGGGTTGTGTATTGGGTAGTCTGAGTGTCTGATTCGAGTAAATATTAGTAAACGGGATGTTTCTGCTACTGTTATATTGTTTCTGAAGCTGAGGCGTGTTGTAGAGAATAATATATTTAGTTAATAAAATGTGTTTGATTTTCATTTTTTTATTTAACTCCCTACAATTGTCTCACACACTGCATATTCTTCAGTTAAAAAGTTGTAGTAAGTTAATTAATATTAATTAAATTTATATAACTATAGTCCTACAATTTATCTTGTATATAGTCATTGCCGACCTTTATATAATTTACTGTTAGTTATATAAACCATTTTTTTGGTTAAAGTTTCATTTTTTAATTTCTAGATATTTCACTTCACCATAAAGCTATTTCTAGATTACACTAGTGCTCCAAACTTTAAATAACAGTCTATTTTCTCTTTAATAAATTTAAAAATACGAAAACATTTCGTGAATCTACAACAATGAGTCTTACTAAGACTACAAAACAAATTAATTTGAAACAACTACTTCTCTAGCTAATACTTCGACAGACATTGAATAATACAAATTAATTTGCGTGTTACAAATAGTACAACTATCAAAGCAACACTAATTTGAATGAAATTATTTCTGTTGAATAAACTAATAAATGATAAAATGTACTTTAGATTGTTTAAATGTAACTATAACATGAAAAATTATAAAAAATTAATTTTAAACTGATTTCATTAAATTAAATTAGCAAAAGCAATTAAAAAATTCAGCATTCAAGTTTATAATCATCTGCAGACAAGTGTTTCGAACTTTCGCTCTCTTCAGTACAGCTTTATTATAAAATTGATTTTAAATACAAATAAAAACACTTACTAAAATAAATATAATGAAATATGGTAACAAATATAATAAAATATAAATAACTTACTCAGATATGTACGGCAACTGACACAAGAATGATATATAATCGACTGAAGGTCTGAATTTATACCTGAGGTGGATTAGTGAATTCTACAGAAATCATTACGTTCGGGATTAAGGAAAAATACCCACTTGGAGCATAATTGAATAATAAAATGTATTAAAATCCTTTAGTTCGTTGTAGAAAATTAAATAATAAATTTAAAAATACGAAAACATTTCGTGAATCTACAACAATGAGTCTTACTAAGACTACAAAACAAATTAATTTGAAACAACTACTTCTCTAGCTAATACTTCGACAGACATTGAATAATACAAATTAATTTGCGTGTTACAAATGGTGCAACTATCAAAGCAACACTAATTTGAATTAAATTATTTCTGTCTGCAGATGATTATAAACTTGAATGCTAGATTTTTTAATTGCTTTTGCTAATTTAATTTAATGAAATCAGTTTAAAATTAATTTTTTATAATTTTTCATGTTATAGTTACATTTAAACAATCTAAAGTACATTTTATCATTTATTAGTTTATTCAACAGAAATAATTTCATTCAAATTAGTGTTGCTTTAATAGTTGTACTATTTGTAACACGCAAATTAATTTGTATTATTCAATGTCTGTCGAGGTATTAGCTAGAGAAGTAGTTGTTTCAAATTAATTTGTTTTGTAGTCTTAGTAAGACTTATTGTTGTAGATTCACGAAATGTTTTCGAATTTTTAAATTTATTATTTAATTTTCTACAACGAACTAAAGGATTTTAATACATTTTATTATTTTCTCTTTGGTAACAACATATTCTGAGCAGCTATGCTTCGACACACATAGTGAAGGATGTGCTATGTAACTGATAATTTTTGAGTTTGCGTATAATATTACGAAGTGATATATGTTCGTATGTTCAAGGTAATACTTGAACTAGCTAGAGTAGTAGTTTGAAAACTTTATTTTTAATACGCGGGAGTGATGTTTCGTTACATTATCATAGAAAAGCTAGGTTTGACAGAAGTGTAGCTTTCTTCATAATACAAATTGCCATTATATAGCAATACTTGTATTAGGGATCCATATTATTATTACAATTATTCCTTTATTTGCTCAACAGAATACAAATTGGAGAACCAAAAATAAATTAAATTCAAATAAATTATAATATAATTAAAGTTATTACAAAACTACATCTAGTATTAAGTAATACACGCGGGTTCTACTAGTACATTTTTTAGAGACATAAGTATTTCTTTAATATTATTGTAGTGAAAATCAAGTCATCAATACAAGTGAGTAATATAGCATCTTGATACATGTTATGCTCTTAAAATCTCGCGTTTGTCGAACAATTAGGCCTAAATACTTGTAGGC